>PVLD010003878.1:82060-134878 GCA_004027595.1 Dinomys branickii | reverse complement strand
CTTCATCTAGTGTGTTGCTATGGGTTCTTGCAAGGTTCATATGTGTAAGCTGTAAGTAGGTCCTCTTCCTGTTGTTAATAGGGCTGCTGCTGCTCCGGGCCGCTGCTGCTCCAATGCAGGAGTTGCCGCTGCCGGTCCCCACAACTCCCCACTCACCAAGTAAAGGGGTGGGGGAGGGGATCGCCTTGGGGCAGATGCAGGGTCGGGTGCGGTGAGCTGTGTGCTGTTTAGACTGATTCCATCCTGTCTTCCGGTGCTGATTAGGGATGTTACTGCAGGATCGGGTTTCTGTGCGTGTTGTAATTTCTCATCTTTGTCCTGGATTCGACTACTGCTCCCGTCCGCCATTGCATCTTTTTCTGCCTGCGCTCTCTCCTCTGACCCTCTCTTGGAACTCCGCTCTCCCCTGGGCCAGCCGGGAGGATTCCATGAGAGTAGATCTCCACAGCTGAAGCTGCGGGTGCTGGGATGAGGGTGTGAGCTAAAGTTATGTGTTATTTGGAGCCATAGTTTCTCCGTCTCGCCTCCCTCAGATTGCGCCATGGCGGATCTCTGATCCTTTCTTCCCGAATAGGTCCTTATTCTTTCTGAGTATTTCAGTTTCCATTTCAAATTTTTCCTGGGTTCGAGGTGCCCACTTCTCTCTTTTCTGTCCTTCTCTTATTGCTGTATTTCTTTGTCTAGGTGGGATTTCTCGGAGAGAGTCCTCCTCTGCTTCCTATCCAGTCACCATCTTGAAGTCTCCCCCCCAACTGGGAGTATTTTGATGGAGAATAATGGCTGTACATCATTTACTGTAATATCTTTTTTTATTTTAATTTTTAACATAATTTTTCATCACACATTGTACATTACTTGTCTCTGAAATATGCTTGTGTAACAAATTGGTGCTCAACACTTCCATTTCCTTGTTGGTTTTCTGTCCAAGTGATCTGTTTAATGTTGGAAGAAGTGTTAAAGTCACTTATCATTATTGAATTGGAGTCCAGCTCCCTTGTCAGGTCTGCTGATATCTGCTATATAAATCTGTGTGCTCCAGTTGGTTGCAAAGTATTTAGAATTGCTATTACCTGGCTGAACTTACTCTTTTATCAGTATTTAAAGAGACTCCTTGTCTGTTTTTACTGTATTTTATTTAATATATGTTCTATACATGTGACACTTCTGCTTTATTTTAGATTCCATGTGCATGAAATATCATTTTGCATACTCTTACTTTCAATCTATACATATCCTTAGAGGTGAAGACTGTTTTTCAAAGTAACATATCATTGGGTCTTTTCTTATTTTATCCATTCAATCATTTGTTAATTCAACAGTTGAATCCATTTTTATTAATGGTAAATATTGATAGGTAAGTTTTTACCATAGTCATTTTGTAATTTATTTTCTAGTTTTATCTCTTTTTCTTTTTCTTTCTTTCTTTCTCTCTTTCTTTCTATCTTTCTTTCTTTCTGTCTTCTTTCCTTTCTCTCTTACAGTATAAGTGATTTATACTAATACTGTGTTTACCTCCCTTGCTTATATTTCTTTTGTGTATTACAGACATTTGTCATACCATGAGGTATACAAAAACATTCTTGACCATAAAACCCATTTTGAAATGTTAAGAACTCCACATAACCATGAAAAGGAGAACAAATAAAGCAGAGAGAAAATGCATGTTAATAAGAAAACTCTACACTTGTTCTTCAATTCTTTCTACATTTTGAAATTTAATACACCATTTTACATCTTATGCTTGGGATAGGGTAGGTCCTCATGACTTGTCCACAGCTACCAGCAGTATAAGATTCTGCCGTTTTGAGCAGAGTCACCATAGATGAATCAGCCCCCAGCCCTCTATCTCTCTTACTACCATCAGTGCCACAAATCTGTATTCTATCATAAGCCTGTACCTCATGAAGGCAAGTGCACCACTAGAGTAATTCTGAGACCCACATTACTATGGGCTACCTGTTACTAAGGTGGGTGCTAAAGCTACTGCAAACAATTAGCTGGAACCGATGTCTGTTCCTTGGAGTCCACAATACTTCTCATGCCCTGGAGCTATTGAGCCAGAAATCTTTTCTGTGTTTCTCCTCAAGTAAAATGAAATTAGCAATGTGTAAAGATACTCAAAGTCATTATCTACCCTGAGTGCATAGAGCTTTAGGAAATATGTTAAGTTGATCCGGACTGGCAAGATCACAAAATTGGGCAGAGGACTGGCCCTGAATCAAGTCCAGCAGTTTGCTGAAGCTGTTGGTTTCAAGCAGGAGCCTAAAGTGGTATCTTTCTATGGTCTGTTGGCCATTTCAGAACTTTAGAAATGTAATGGTCAATTTATTTGAAAGAAAAAAATAACAAAATAAATTTTAAGCCAGGTGCTATAATCACAGCTCTTGAGAGGGTGAGACATGAGGATTGCTGTGAGTTTGAGGGCAGCCTGGGCTACATTAAGTGAATTTAAGGCCACCCTATACTGCATAGCAAGACCTGTCTCAAAAAAACAAAAATAGGCAGTTCTTCCACAGCTTGCGGAGCTGCCCAGTGCATGAGAAGCTGCTGCCAGGCACAGTCCTGCCCTGGGCAAAGCAACCACAGACTGCAAGGTGACACCATGGGGGGTGCGGAGCCACTGCAGGACCTGTGGGGCCATGTGGTTCCTCTGCATGGGGCAGGGTGCACAGAGACACCCTGGGCCCCACAGTCCCTCCCCGCTCTGGGATCCCTTTCTTTCTCAGCCGCTGCCCCCAGTGCCTGACCTCCAAGATCCTAGGCGCATGACCTGAAAGAGGAGCAACAGCTACAGATCAGCGAGAACAGCGAGGTCAGCAACATACTGGAAGACTGAGGCTTGCTACTATATGAGCACTGAGTGGGACTCCATACCACTTGCAAATACAAACTTTGTATCAACCTGTAGAGGCAGCATATATGAGAAACAGCAGTCCTGGAGATCAAGATGTGACAACATACTCTAAGACCTGAGAAACTCCTCCAATTGTCTACCAAACTAATAACTAAATTTGGTACACACCCTGAACTACCTCAGTGAGCATGAGTCAGGGAGATCTCCCACCATTATGCCCAGCATTAAAGAATTTGAAATGAGAATTCAGACCCTTACAAGAAGCAAACAAGTGTCCTTCCTGAAAAATAGGTCTGGTAACTACCATGGCAAAAGTTAGAGGAGAAGAGGAGGAGAAAGAGGGAATCACTACTGCACATACACCCTCAGCCCACTTGCTCATCCTGTGCTCACAACTTCATCTTCGGAAGCCTGTGCTCACAGAAGCCTCCTGACTCGGCAAGAGGAGAGTGAAGTGCTGAGAACTGGGCCAAATCTGGAGTGGAAAAAGCCCAGACTAGAAGGTGACAGAGAAAACAGCAAGGAAGGATCATCCCATGGGATCGCCACCCAGACACTGGACTATAACAACATGAGAATGACAAGAGGGAGAGGGGTGGGTCCCCTGGTACCAGGAAGGTTTAGAAATGAGAATCAAGTCAGGGGGCTCCCTGCAGGCTACATGTGGGCCCCAGGTCATGGACCAGGACTCCAGGTGTGCCTCATTGGGTCAGTGCCTGGAGGTCTGTGCGGGTAACCCCACAGACTCATCCAGACCCATGGGAGCACCTCATAGGGGCAGGGCAGAGCCCAGCAGTCCTTGAGGGCAACCTCCCTGACTTGATTGGGTCCCCAGGAGCTCCTCACTGGGGCAGAGCCTGGCAGTACTGTACGACGACTCCAAGAATTCAACCAGGCCTCTGGGAGAACCTTGTCGGAGCAGAACCCTGCAGTCTGCAGGGGCAACCCTGAGGACTGGTCCTTGTTCCCAGGAGTGTCTTGCTGGGGTGGAGCCCAGCAGTGCTTGGGGGTGACCCCAAGGACTTACTGGCCCCCAGGAACATCTCATTTGCCCCCCCCAGTGGTATGTGGGGGCAACCCCATGGACTGCATGAGGTCTCTGGGTTCATCTCACTTGGGCAGAGCCCAGTGGTGTTCAGGGGCAACCTGAAGAACTCAACTGGGTCCTCAAGAGTGCCTCACAGAGGTGGAGCCAGGCAGTCTGCTGGGTCAACCCCATGAACTTGACTGGACCCCCAGGAGCAACTCATTGAGATGGGGCCTGGCAGTCCACTGAGGCAAACCCATGGACTGGACTAGACCCCTGAGGGCCTAGAGGGCTTATTGATCAGGTATGACCATAGTGTATTTGGTTCCCTGCATATATACTATCTTTGAGAATGTGTACTTTTCCACCTAGTGCCATAGTAATTTGAGTGCACGCATGTTGTTACAGCATAATTTGAAGCAGCCATGTGCCTCCCCAATGTGAGAGCCCAAAAGAGCAAGTAAACCAAAAAGTACAGTTATTGTCAGAGGGAAGACGATTGATTGGGTGGTAGAACAATGGAGATGAGGGTGGAGAAAACTGGTCGAGCATGCCATCATTTGTATAACTGAGTAACAATAGTGAAGACATCATTTTGTAATACAGCATCCATCTTTAATTGCCCAATATCTGCTCTATAATCCTGTTTCCTTTATCCTTTATGCATTAAACTGATTTATAACTAAGAAATGCAAAGATAACATTATGTAATACAACAGCCATTGTTAATCCCCTACTGTCTTCTGTATAATTGTGTATTTCCTTCATTGTTTTTGAGATCTCAGTAACAAATATGAAGATGATATTATGTAAAACAACATTCATTGTCAGTCCCCTACTATCTTCCCCATAGTTTGTGTATTTCCTTATTGTTTTTGTGTTATTCAAGTTTATATTCTTCTATCTTTAAAATAAGAAAAAAAAAGTTGGGCAGAGCAGGGACCCATCTTTCATGATACTAAATTCTCTATGTACCCCCAAAAGTTTTCTAAAAACACCCAATATTCCTTTGCCATCATAGTCTGTGAATTTCCATGGATTTATGGCAATGATTTATTTGCACTGGTTTAGCTGGAAAAATAGTTTTGAACTTGACTCATCTTCCCAAAAGTACTGTATATAATATGCATTTAAATCAAATCTCACTGACATTAAAAAATTGGTATGATTGAAAAATTAAACAGTATATTATGCACACTCATTTATTTTAAGTTAAATTATAATCTCTTCCACAAGGCTGGTCTCCACAAATATCTATTTGGACATAATTTGCAAATATAGTTCAATATCATTAATATTTATAATTGAAGGTGATTGATCTGAATTAGTTATTGACTCTGTTAAAAGAAACTGTAGTGACTGAAATAAGGAAACCAAAATTGCCTTCAAAACAATTTTGCTTCCAATATCCTTTGTAATGATTTGAGGAGATCAGACTAGATGGTCAACTATAGATTTGGGCCTTTATTTTTCTTTTGTTCTGCATTTTAAGGGTTGGGGTTTAGCCAATCTCTGAGTTCTCCTATATGGCATTCTCACTTTTGTGTTCCTTTGCTGATTTCCTTGAGCCTCCTTTCCTTTACTTAATAATGTAGAAAATCTCCCTGCTGTGAAATGTTTAAATTTTGATCTCTTCATTTAATTGAAAATTTTCTTCACAGACCTTTCTTCTCCTGTCTCTCCTTCCTTCTTTCCTTTTCGCTTCTTCTTTCTTTCACACATAGCTCTGGCATGAGAATTTACACACATGGGTTTACATTAATATAAACAGGATGTGGTTTCAGCTAGAAGCCTCCTACATTCCTCATCTCTTTTCCCTGGATATTATAGACTCAGAATGTTGAATCATTGCTTTATAAAAGAGTAAAATTAAAGGATTACCTTTGACACTTCACGTGTTTCTATAAATTATATAATTTCACTGATATCAAAAGAAAGGTTTTTTTTTTTTTACATATGCAATCATAGTTTTCTAGCTAAGTTATTCCATCTTGAGACTGATATTTAGGGTAGTCTACTATTTTCACACACAAGTCAATCCATGAGCTTTGCTGAATTTTTAATTATAATTTTAAGAAGTGAGGTAGGGGTTACTAGCTGCAAATTACAGTTTTTATCCCATTTTAAATATTCAATCCCACTTGAAATTATAAATAGTTTCCCTACCTCTGTTTGAATGTAGTCTTCAATAATTCATGTAGGTTTCTTACATAAGTGAAGCAAAACATCCTTACAGAATATATTCCAAAAGTCAGTCCTTGCCGAATCTCAGAACGCGCAAACACATAAAGATGTCTGTGCAACAGGACCTAGCAAGCTGGCTTTGCACATCTAAGTTCCGTTTGAGCTCTGAAGCGAACAGTTCTGCTTCGCTATGCTTCCTTTCAGCAGTGCTTCATCGTATTTGATTGGATAGTACTGCTTTTTCAGACAATTGGGTTTTACTTCTATATGAAGATGTAGGGAAAATAAAATAAATTCTGGTAATTTAATGTCATTAATAGTGGATAAAAATACTTATTGTCCGTATAACAAAAAATCAGTTCATATTCATCACGTTCAGTATTTTTTCTTTCTTTTCAGGGATCTTTCGTGAAGTCTAACTCTTCTACATATGGATAATGTACACTTAATTTTCATGAATAGAATTCAAAATTTTTGATCACTAATAAGAAATGCTCACCCACTTGTCAGGGCTTATTTCTGAGCAAAAGAGTAGTTATTATTGTTCTGAATAAATATAAATAGCAGTAATTATCAACTGAACATTAGCCCTGGTTTAGGCTAATAATGAATGGAAGTTGGACCATCAAACTATCATTGCAGACATCAAGTGTCAAAGTGCCATTATAAGAGCTACATTTTCTTTTCTTTATTTTTTATTTTAAAGAGAACAAACAAATTAAATGTGATACAGAATTTCCGAGCAACATGATAGGAAATCAACCATGGTTGTTATATGGCATATTGTTATCTTTAAAGTAGTTGTCCAGATTACCAGGTATAAGCATGTAATTTAGGTCAAAAAATTAAGTATTAAGAGTTCCTTTCAATAAACTAATAGAAATTAGTAGTACAATTATCTTAGCTAATATATAGAGAGATATATAATTTTTCCCCTTCCTTCTTTCTTTTCTCCTTCTTTAGCAGTTCCTTACCCTTTCAAAATATCTATTGTGCCTTTTGGATTTCATTTACTCTTTGAGCTTCTTACACTAGGGAGACAATATGATGTTTACGGGCCTGATTATTTTTTCTAATAGATAGTTCTTTGGGAAAGAATATTGGAAATATGCCACGAGCAGAGTTTTAGAATTTTCCTGAAGATTTACATAAACATAAAAATATCTGCTGGGAAGCAAAAGAATATATATATAAACACTATCTAGAACATATGCACCAAGGTACATTTCTACCATTTTGTTAAAATTTTTTTTTTATTTTGCAGCAGAGTTTAAGTCCCTAAGTTGCACAGCTAGACTCAAACTTTATATCCTCCTACCTCGACTTTCCAGATTTCTGGCATTATAGTTGTTCATCACCACACTTCCAGGGTGATTGCCTTAATTTTCAAAAATATTTCTACTAAACATCCAAGGGTTAATAAACATAATTTGCCAATTCTTTTGTAAAGTTTAAACTGAATTCCAATTAAATGTAATTAGTTTGTGTCTGACACAAAGGTATCATATCAGTGCTTTTCCTCAAGATCAACATTGCACTCCAGTGGGAGCGAGAGATCAACCATCATAGAATACTCAGAGTGTGTGTATTCATTCATTCATATTCCATAAAATCAATAGAGTTTGTTACTACTGTAGACAAATATGATTGATTTCCATATAGTGATCAAATATTGTGAAATTTTGCCAAACTCATTTTTTACTCCATGGTCAGTATTCCTCTGACATCAAAATAAAATAAAACATCAGAAGAAAAGATAGCTTTGGGAAAAATTCCTTTGACAAAAAAATCATCCAAAAAGGAACGATAGGGCTGTGGGTAAACCACTGACTAGAATGTGCAGAAAGAAAGAAAGAGAGAGAGCGAAAGAAAGAAAGAAAGAAAGAAAGAAAGAAAGAAAGAAAGGAAGGAAGGAAGAAAGGAAGGAAGGAAGGAAGAAACTAGTAAATGGAATCAGGGAAAATATGGAGAATTTAAAACATTCCAGGAATGCAAATTTGGTTCAATGTATAATAGATTCCATTTATGTACTTTGGTAACAGAATACCACAAAAAATTAAAATAAAGGATAGAAACACTATGATCATTTCAAAGATGGAAAAGCATTTCATAAAATGTAGCACTCATTTACTATACAACCATTCAACAAAACAGGAAGAGAAGGAAGTTTCTACAACATTATAAGGGCCATCTACAAAAATCACAATAGGTATCATAGTTAACGGAGAAAGACGTAGTTTTGCTCTAAGTTACCAACAATATATGGATATCTTCTCTTACAATTTCCACTCAACACTTCATTACTGGCTCCAACCAGGATGACTGGGTAAGAATAAATAAAAATTATCCAGACTGAAGTGGAAGCAGTCAAATTGTACATCTACACTGTGGACATGAATTTTATATAGAAAAATTTAAGAAAACTCCTAAAGAAATACTCCCAAAGCTAGTAAATGAATTCAGCAAAATTTCAGATTAAGTGATCACTATACAGAAATCAATTGTATTTGTATGTAATACTAATGAATACCTAAAATATAGAAAGCATTATACATGACATAAACAGTAAAAACATAAAATTCTTAAAAATAAATTTAACAAATAATTGGAAAACTTTATAGTTGAAAACCTCAAGATTTCACTGAAAATGATTAAAGTAAATTTAAACAAATAGAAAAATATCCTGTGTTTATGGATAAGAAGACTTAATTTAAGATATTAGTACTTAATATACTTTAATGATTCATAATCTATTGTATCAACATCAAGGGCTCTATTGAATCAACATCATCTCTGTCAAAGTTTTGCCTGCCTTTTGTTTAAGAATTGATGGTCTGATTTTAAATTTCATACAAGTGCCCAGTTAGAAGAACTAAAACAATCATGAAAAGTAATACATTTTGAGGGCTCACACTTGTCAATGTGTGATTTTTAACGTTATTAAAAAGCTACAATAACTAAGTATATACAGCACTAGAGATAGACATATTGATGAATGGAATAGAAGGAATAGTTATTTATACACATAGTCATTTGATTTATAATACAAATAGAAAGAAATTCAAAGAGAAGCCAGTAGTCTTTTTAACAAAAGGTGCTGAGACAATTGAGTTTCTGAATGCAAAGAAATGAAGCTCAATATCTATGTCACTTAAGCAAAAATTATCTCAAATTGGATCAAACATCTAAACTTAAAGGCTGAGAGTAAAACACCTTTAGAAGTAAGTGTGAACATAAATCTTCATTACTTTGCAATTAGGCAACGATTTCATAGTTATGATATCAAAAATATGAGCTACAAAACAGATAATTTGGACTTCATGAAAATGAAATTTTGTGCTGCACTGTACCACCAAATAAGGGAAAATGTCTATGTAAATACCGCATTGTCTCCCTGGTGTAAGAACACGAAAGGGTAAATAAAAACCCAAAATGTACAACAGATGATAAGAAAGGGAAAGAAACTGCTCAAAGGAAGGAACAACTGGGACGAAGGAAAGAAGAAAAAGAAAGTACTAAGGCATTCTATATATTTATATTTTATATATACATATACAATATATGTACATTATATATATATGTATATATATACACACACACATATATATGATCAGTGGCATAACTCTACTGCTGGTGTCTGATGGTTTATTGAAGGGAACAGTTAATGATTAAAAGTTTTAGTTTTTTATATATTCTGACCAATTTTGCATGCTCATATCTGGTAATCTGGACAATTTATGTGATGACAACAATTTGCAGTAAAACAACCACTGGTGAATTCCTACAATCCTGCCTAGTGCCACTATGTATTTTCTCTAATGTTCTTTTAGTATTTTCCTAATATTCTTTTAAACTGTTATTTTCTTATTCCCTTTAATTATTTGATCAATCTTCTATTTTTACATCTGGTAATCTGAGCAACTTTGTTGAAGATAACAATATGTAATGTAACAACCACTGTTAATCCCTATCATTTGGTTTGAAACCCCATATCATGTTTAATGTCCTTGCTTTGTTTTGTTCTATTTCACTATTTTTCTTTTTTGTATTATTTTCTTTAAAATAAAAAATAATTTTAAAATAAAAAAAGAAAACAAAGTCAGTTACATAAAACCAGAAAAAAAAAAAGAAAATTGTTTACAAACTATGGGTCAAGTAAAAGATTATTATTGAAGTTACAAAAAGATAACCCAATTAAAATGGCAATTATTTTGGTTAGATATCTTTCTAAAGAAGATGTACAAATTGACTTTGAGCAATGAAAATATATTCTGTATCTTTAGTCACTAGGCAGATGCTAATCAAAATTTGAAACATTATTAAAGATGGCAGTTCCTAAAGTCTAAGTATTGTATGAATCCATTCATATTAAATGTCTATAACTCACAAATCCACAGAAAAAGAGATTGCTGGCTGTGAGCATATGGAGAATGGGAGGTGTCAGGGTCAACATGGAGTTGCTCCTGTCAAACACCAATAGAGAAATACATATAGCTGATGTGAGCAACGGGGGAATTGCATATGTGTATACTGAGAAAGAACAGCTCTTACAAAAGTTGCTGTGAGAACCACAGCCTTGTGCAAAGGCTGCCTCTACCTTATACAAAATAAACATTTTGTAAGGATGTAGTTCCCTCAACTGGCTGTGAAATCTTGGCTTCATGGCACCCTTGGTAGTGGTCATTTTAACCAAGGATAGTTGTTTCAAAACAACTTACCCAAGTTTTTTTCATCTACGTCTAAAATCCTTGTCTTCCTTTGTTTCATGTCATCACCCATATGTCTTCCCATTTCAATGTTTATTTTTGAAAAAAAATAATCTGTGGAGAATGTCTCTCTTGTCATTTAGGGTGGTGGAGGTAATGGCAAGTGATTGCAGATTACCCAGAGTTTCTATGAGCAGAGACAAAAATTGAGGAGATTTTTGAAGAGCTTTGTGACTATTTGAAACCACCAAATTGTATACTTTAAAAGGATAACTTGTGTGGTACGTGAATTATATAGCTCATTATAATAAATTTAAGGAACAGATCATTCAAAGCTTAGCGATCAGAGTCTTTTCACTGTTTTGAAAGTCACAGTTGTTGATTAGAACTAGGAAATGATAGGATTCCATAGATGAATAATACAGTGATTTGACATGAAATCAAAATAATGAGCACATTAAGAGGGTGCTCTTGGGGAACATGGTGGCTCAGGCACTCATTGGCTTCTAGCCTACAGTTCTGGGGTTCAGCCAGCCTGGATTTCCAGATTGTGCCTCAGGTGCGGTGTCCTTAGTAGAGTCCATTAAGGAGGGTTTTCTGCAAGTCTCTACAGGTTGGACGATGGAACTCAGTAGAGAATGACTCCTGCATCCTCCTTCCAGCATTGAGCCCATCCTCGTAACCGCCCTCTCACCACGCACTGTCCTCAAATCTAGCTTACTCTTGAATCTGGATTTTATGGAACCTCTTCCCAAATACCAAACATCAAAATTTTTAGTTCTTAGAACGAGAGATTTTCTGATTAGGAAGAAACAGTGCTTCAATGAGGAACCTAAACTACTTTCAGAAAAGAACTTGCAAAGAAAAGGGGAATTCTGAAAGCAGATACCACCTGGAAGACCCTTTCTCCAGCTCCCTGAAATAGCAGATCAGAGCAGTCAGTGCCCAAGACAGCTGCAGTGTCTTTGCTGACTTCTCCCCTTCAAAGAAATTTTATTCTGTTTTGACTGAAGTAGGTTTGCTGGAGAAGTTACAGAGTGTCCTTCCAAAAATTAACTAAGAGTCATTCCACCCAGTTGCAGAAAAATGTCCTTCTTCACTCCTGTAAAGGAAGGTCTCCAGGAAAACCCCTCCTCAGAGGAACTGGTCTCAGAACAAGGTCACACATAATTCTACCCATGTTTGCTCAGAAAATACGTGGTCCAGAGTATTTCAGAAGCCAGAGAAGATAGTGGTAATTGATTGTGAGGTGGTTAGCACTGGACGCAAGAGGGCTATTAGTTCCTTGGCTTAATGCGCTGTCGACTACCACAGTGGTGTTACCTGTGTTGAGTGCATCCCACCCTCTTCCCCACTGTGAACTGCTAGACCAGGAAAGGCAGCTTCTACAAGAAGTACATGTTGAATGTTACACTTTCAAGGTTGTTCACAGCCAGATTTTGAAGACACTTTGAGGGAGAATAGTTGTGGGGCATGCCCACTACAATGAGCTGAAATCCTTGCAGTGCTTTGGCCCCAAGTTCCTCACACTAGACACTTCTTAAACAGTCCTGCTCAACAAGAAGGCCAATTGCCTGGAATATGCTACCACATTTCTGATAACTCTCACTAAGCAGCTACTGCGCCAGAACATATAGGCTGGGAAAGTTGGACATTGCTCTATGGGAGATGCCAAGCCACCAGGAAACTGTACAAATTGCTTGAATTTTGTGGGAATGGCACCTGTTGCAGAATCACCCCCACCCAAAGTAAGTGCTGTGGGGTGGCACCCAGGAGAAATATTAGTTGATGGGCACAGAGCTGTAGCACACCCCTCAAAGCTAGACATGTTGGGAAGTGAGGATTGATCTCACACTTATTAGCCATTGCAACTCCATCCCAATTTTTGTGTTCTGGGTCAAGCTAGTGCCCCATAAACCTATGGAAAGGGACACCTTCCTGTGAAAACCCAGCCGTAGTCTGTTTATTATGTGATCCTATCCTGGGGCCCCAGAGCGCTTCCTGTTAGTCAAGCTTTCTGAGTTTCAAGAGGCAGGGCATACTGGGAAATATAGTTACCCACATCATTTTTTAGGGTGGAGGGCTGTGGAGAAGAACATTCTTTAGTTTATCTTTCAGTGTATTACCTCAGGCCTGACCCAAGCCAGATGATTGTATGATTCCAGAGAAAGTCTAACAAAAGCATTGGTGTAAAGGAAATGATTGCAGGATGCTTTGCTGAGGTATGTCTGAAGGAATGGTAATGAGGGCTCACTAAGTCAAGTCTCATGCCATGATAATTGAGTTGTATTGTCCTGGCTAAACCTGTTGCTATCCTCCCATTTGTGCGGCTGTTCCCTTCGTTCTTTCTCAGTGAAAGGTTACTAAAAATGGTAATTGGGCTTCAGTCCAAGACTCCACAGCCCCCTGATCCCAGAGTTAGGCCTCTCTTGTTTTTCTTGATTCTCTTGCTTTTCTTTTCATCTGCAGCACCTTGGGATCTGTCACCCTGGACAGAAATGGAAAGTAGACCAACAGAAGGCTATTTCCAAATGTGCCTTCCCATGCTTGGGTTCAAGTGACCCTTCTTTCATACCTCCCAAAGGAGTTGAGACTATATGTAAACATCACCATGACTTTCATGTCTTGTGTTATGCCTTTTGTTATCAAGTAATTAATGACATCCTTTAATTTTTAGAAATGTTCTTGTAGGACTGGGGACCTAGGTCAGGGACAGAGCACTTTCCTAGAATATGTGAGAATTTAGGTTTGATCCTCAGCACCACATAAAAAACCGCATGGGATAGACATTGAATTGTACAGTTCCATACATTTCACAGACCCTGCATCTGGGTTGGTGTCTGCAGCTTCCCTGGCAGGGCTTCACTTGGAGGCTTCCCCAGAAGCCACTGTTCTCAGGATGGCCAGGTAAGAGGGAATAGTTGAGCTTAATCTTTTCTGATTTAGAAAGTAGTTTCTTAGCTGAAGTATTGGATTTCTTTTAATTGTTTCTGCTTGGTAGGTTATAAAGGAATTTATATTTTTAATGGCTTTTTAGTCATGTTTTACCTTGATAAATCACATCTCTAAAAATTCAACTGATTTCTACATTTTTACAATGAAAAAAAAAGGGTGAGTGGATTTCCCATCTTTTACTACAAATGGAGTTAAATTAGCTGCCAGTATATTGAAAGAATAGGAAAAAATTTCACATAATTTCACATACTGTTTTCTTAAACAATGCTACCAATTCGTAAATGATGCACTAAAGGGAATTGGGTTTAATTACTGGTTTCAGATCTGCTTTTTGTTTTGCAGCTACTGGGAATTGAACTCAGGATCTTGCACTGTTTTTTTTTTTATCTGTTTGAAAGTCAAATAAATGAAAAACATTAACTTATTAATATTAAATGCATGTTAATCAATAATGAATACTATTTGACAGTTCAAGACTTGACAAGTCTTTAGGGCACCAATCTGGCTACAGTGAAGACATGCACAGGTGATGCTTTGTGCTCTGGAAAGTGGACCTACCTGGTTCTTTCCCATTCCTAATAGGACTGTTTATTTTGATTGTTCCATCCTTGTTTCACTCACCTGTATTAGGAGATGAGCAGAGAGAAACATTGTTTTAATGTTCAGAGCTCTTCAGCGCCAAAAGAGGTTGATATGGACTTATATAAACTACTTTGCAATATCCAGAAATCCTAGGCTCTGAGTTGAGAGGGACTGGGATGGTTTATGGGGGCATTCAGTTGTGTTCTGTGTAGAGATATTGAAGGTGCTAGTAAGATACTTGCCATTTTCATGGTGAACTCTTCCAGCTCTCTAAACTCTTTATTTGCTCTACTGTATGTCTAACCCTTTTGCTGGCAGGAGGAAACTCTGAGAGATGTCCAGAATAACAAACTACAAGCACATGTAATGGGTATCGTTTCATACTGAGGGCATGTGAAAGGTGGAACTGCAGTTCTCCTTTGTTCTTCTCTTCCCTTGAAGTTAGAGCACAGATTCCACACTCTTAGGTTGCCTGGGTAGAATAGCTCTTTACCTGCCCAAGATGACTTCAGAGGATGAAAATAAAGCTTCATTTTGCTAATATATTGAATATTTTCTTTTAATAATTACTATGCCTTACTGTGACTTCAATAACTCACTTCAATTTGTGATGCCTTAATTTTCCCCATGTAAACTTTGGGATCGTAATCATCCCTAACTGGTAGTAAATTTAAGGACTAAATAAGTCTCTGAGCATATCTGAAGGCTTGGTAAAAATTCAGCAAATTGACATTAGTTCTTCCTACTTTTTTATTTTATTATTTGCATAGTAAATTGCAAACTACGTAGAGTATAATATAAATTATGCACATTTAAAAATACATATTAAATAACATATTTAATGGAATAAAAAAACAAGTTGGATTTAGGATTTGAGAATAACTGAAAAAATAAAACAGATATACTGGAGTTTGACATAAAAATGAATAGGAATGAATTAAAGAAAATTACAAAATATTTTATAGCATCCAAATGAAGTTTAAAATATAACTTTAATATTTTGGGGTCTGATGATACTATGTCTCTACTTTTGTTCATTTTGCTCAAGATTTTTTGGCTATATGAGGTCTTTTGTTTTTTATTTTACAAGCCTCAAGATATTTTTAGAATTCACATTGTCTCCAGATCACTGTAGGTAGCATGAAATCAAATCCATGGACTCAAGTTATGGAATCAGTTGAAATGTCCATGAGTAGCTAAATGAATGAAGAAAATGTGGTATTTATGTACAATGGGACACAAGTCAGCCAAAAGCAAACTGTTATGGTCTTTAACAAGAATGCCCACCCACCCAAGTCTTAAGCACTTATAGGTAGGGCTTTTGGAAAGTGATTGGATCATGATTCAAACTGAAGGTGCCCTTAGGAGTTGGGGCCTGGTCAGAAGAGGAGGATCACTGAGGTGTGACTAGGAAGAGTATATTTCCTCCTTGGGTCCTCCCTTCTATCTCTTTCCTGGTTACCACGATGTGAGCAGGTTTCCTCCACACAGGTCCTTCCTCCCATGTGGTTTTACCCTTGAGCCAGCGGGCTGAGGACTATAAAAGTGATTCAAAATGAATCTCTCCTTTAAGTTGTAGTATATGGGTACTGTGTTTCAGCAAAGAGGAAAGTGATTGAGACAGATTCTGGCACAGAGAGTGGGGCCATTGCTTTGACTACACTCAACCACATAGCTCAGAAGACTTTGGAACCTCTCAAGGAGGGAAATTTGGAAACATTCAGGGATGCAGCCTGAAGAAGCTATAGAATGCTGCAAGCAAAGCTTAGTGGAAGATTCTGTCCAGAACTCAGAAGAGCAGAGAGCTGACAGGAATATGGACAGTAAAGGCTAGGCTCAGGAAGTTTCAGTTGGAAACAAAGAATATTGGCAGTGAACCATGTGTTTTATGCTCTGGCAGAAAATTTATCTACATTTTGCTTATGTCCTGAGACTTTGCCAGAGACTTGACATTAAGGACAGTGGACTAATTAATCGGATAGAGGAAATTTCCAGGCAGCTCTATGTTCAAGATGTGGCATGGGTATTTTTTACTGAGATTTACATTGAGAAACAGGAGAAAAAAAACAATTAAAATGTATTATATGTCTTGCAAAAGGAAGCTTCTGCAAATCTGGAGCAGAAGAAAACTTGGTTGCTAAAAAGATTAGCATCAAAAAGATCCCAACCAAGTGCTTTGCATCATGACAATAGCAATGCTGCTTTCAAGGCACTTCGGAAATCAGCAAGACCTCATTCTTTGCAGATTGCGAAGTATAAAAATGAAACACTGTGCTTTGAGAAAAGAGTCCCAAGGCAATCTGCTCAAGAGAGTCTGCTATGGACTTGGTTTCTTGGTATTCAGTTCACAGTGCTCAGGCATCATGACGCCCAGAAGCCTCTGTAACTATGGTCCACAGAGGCCTGGCTAATGTTTGAACAAGTGGTAGACCTTGGTATCAACTACATGGTATTGATTTTATAGACAAACCAAAAACAGTGGTTCTAGGATCAGGGAGGCCTCTACTCAGGTTTCATGAGAGGGCTGGGGAGGCCAGGTAGTGTGACTTTGGAAAGGCAGTGTGCAAAGCTGTGAGAATGAAATCAAAAGTGCAGTGGAGAGCTAGAATGTTAGAGAAGCCAAAGTGTAGTATTTCTGGGCAAAATGGGAAACAGTGAGTAAATCCACCCAAGACAGAGGCCATTTGAGCTGCAGAGGGTGGTTGAGTGGGGCCACCCACGGCCTTTGGACTTCTCACCTCATTGGCATCTGCCTCTTGTCCTTGACGTGGAGCTGCTATGTTTCCTTCTTTCCTTGGTCTGATTTCTTTCTATTTGCCTATTTCTCTCTAGGATAGGAATGTTTATCCTATGCCATTTTATATTAGAAATGTTTAACTTGCTTTTTGATTCTGGCAGGGTTCAAAGCTAAGAATTTGCTGAGTCTTGGAGGAGACTTTAATGATGGACTTTTCCACAAGGCTGAAAGTGTGAAGACTTTGGCATCTTTTAGAGGTGAATTAAATGCATTTTGCATAAAAAGATGCACCCCAGCCTCTAGTGGCAAGGATGGCATGGCAGGGTGTGGACTGAGAATGTCCCCAAGGCTTCGTGACCATGCAGGCCATGCTTTTGGAAGGTGACTGGCCTGTGGGTTCACATATGAATGTACTGTTAGGAAGTGGGTCTGTGGGTCTGGTCTGAAGAGATGGATCACTGGGCTGTGCTGTGGAAGCATGTATCATCCTTACCATCTTCTGTCTTCGCTCTCTGCATTCTGCCCATCACAATGTGAGCAGCTTCTCTCCACCCGGGACCTTCCCCCACACCTTTGCTCTGTAGGAGTCATCTGCCTTGGAGCACTTCTGAAACCATGCTCCAAGACAGACCTTCCCCTCTTTATGTTGTGAGAGTCAGCTGTTGTGTCTTAGCAACGAGGACAAGGAGACAGAAGGCATGGACTCCTGTTATGTGGATAAAATGGCTGGATCTGTTAAACATGAAAAACAGCTCAGGCACAGAAAACCAAACTGCACAATCTAAGGGGAACCTGAAAAAAATTGCCCCATAGAAGTTCGGAGTAGCTAGGTTATCCCTGGAGACTGGGAAAAGTAAGAGGGGATACGAGGAGAGGAGAAGCCCAATAACAGGTACAATATTATTTAAGGGGAGAAATAAGTTCTGGGATTCTATGACACAGTACAGTGAATGTCATAAAAAATAACACATTACATACCTCAAAATAGTTAGCAAATAGGGGTTTGAGTAGCTTCACCATGAAGAAAAGATAAAAGTTTAAGGTGATGGATGAGCTAATTACCCTGAATTGGTCACTACTCAATGCATGCAGGTAACACATTGTACCTCATAAATATCTAAAAATATGACATATATTCCAAATTTTGAAAATATTTAAAGCACATAATTTAATGTCCCAGAGGTTTTAGGTGCTTTCATTTTTAATTATCAAACTGAGGACAAAGAAATCATGCTAATGAGATGGAGCCCAGGGCTGAGGACATGAGAGCTCACATGACAAGCAACAATGAACAGGAGAGAGGAGGTTGCTGCTGGGTCCAAATTCAGCACTGCTGAAGCAGAGATCCAAAAGCAGGTCATGGGCTAGAGGCAGTTGCTCGTTTTAGTATTTCATTTTTTACTTTTGGGGTTGAAAGAACCGAGACCCACATGGAACCAGACAGACCTTCTGACACGAGAGAAGTCTTTATTGGGGGGAATGGAATAGCAGGGTAGCAGGCTGCCTAGCGGACCAAGGCAGCAGCAAGCTGGGCAAAGCATGGGCTTTTAAACTCCTTTTTGGGGTGGGTGTTTGCAGGCCAGAACAGCCCAAGTAGAGGGTGGGGGTTGGGGTGGTTTCCAAGAGTCAGAACAATCCCAGCAGACTGGGTTGTTTGTGGGCCAGAACAACCCTGGCAAGGTAAGCTGTTTATCAGAGTCTTGCCAAAGTGGTTGGGGGGGGGTGGCTTTTGCAGCTGAGGAAAACTGAAGTGGAACAGGTAAGGGAAAGAAAGGAATGTTAAGAGTTAAAGTTTGCCCATGAGGGGGGCTGGCTACTTCATGCCTTATCAGGGGTATATTTCTTTTTCCATATGATGTGAATTCTTTCCTCCCACCTAAGACAAAGCCAATTAAAATAAAGTCAATCACCACAAAATAGCAAAACTGAACTAAACATCCATTTTTACCAATGTCCCTCTGCCATAGACAACTCAAGCAGGGAAAAAAAATTGCCCCAAAATATCAGAACTAAGACTTCATTCCGTCACTGAATAAGAAGTGGAATAAGAGCTGACTCCATCATTCAATATGAGATATGACCCGAAGATAGATGGATCATTGCAAGAATGGGAGGGAGTCATGGATGCCCTTTATATTTGAACAAAGTAATTAGGTTTATTATGAGATATTTATTCAAAGAGAGATGGTCTGGGGAAATATGTTCAATTATATGAACATTACAATTCAATGAAAACCAAAATATGACTGAATATGTTGATACTTTTTAGTGAGTGATAATACATTTAATTATTACATTTAGATTAAAATATCCATGTAGTCACTGGACACATTAATTAGATTAAGTGGTGAAAAGATTTCCTAATGCTGTATCATATTGCATAGTATGGGGCACATAGTAGGCACAAAATATTATTGTGTTATTTTCTGATTTGAAGACAACCTTGAAGTTGAACTCTCTTTTATTTATCTGAGCAAGGCAATTTACAATTTGTTCTCCCCAAGGGCTCAAAATCCAATTACACCAAAGTGATCATTAAAAGTCACACATGGTGTCCTAAAGGATAGATGTGAAAATATAATGAGAATTATATCCATTAAGAGTGTGTATGTGTGGGGATGCTGTGTTACCTGTGTTTCCTTGTCAGGCCTTCTCTTTTCCTGTCTATAGAAGCCTCCCACAACCCATCAATCAAAAGAATTAATGGTGTGTCTACCAATTCAAGCCATATGGAGATGATCAAGGCATCATAAACTGTGTTAGAGCAAATAAAGCCTGCAAATTGGGACTGCTAGCAGAGCAATCAAATTTCACAACTACCCGCTTGCACTGGAAAATGTGTCAGTGATAAACAGCAGAGGTGAAAACAGAAAATGTCAACTAGGAAAATGCACCGCCTCTCAGAAACAGAAGGTGGAGCAGGTGTGTGGGACCCCCTGGGAGGAACAGCGAGACACCTTGAAGGGAAAGAACCGCATAAATCACTAGGCCCTGCAAGCTCAGCAGTTTGAGAGATGCCTCTCCATGAAATTCCAGTGGTAAAAATCTTATTGCTCTGGGTAGGGTAGGTCTATCTCTGCTGTGCCAGACACTGTGCCTGTACCTTACATTCATTCTACTATTCTAATTTTTTCATCTCCATCAAGGAGCATCAGATATATAACATCCTAGCTTCTGCTGCATCTGAGATAGATAGGGTTTGCAAACGGAGCCTGAGCAAAAGGATATGAAAAAAATTTTACTTAAGTCTTTGCGGGAAAACTTAGCTTTCCTGAAAAAGGATGGGCAAAAGGGAGGACCAACTCCTGATTACCTACCTTTGCACATCACAGTGAAAGAAGACACTACCTGCAGAGCTGTAGTTATGTGAAGCTGTTCCAGGGGACAAACACAAACGAAAAGTGGATGCAGTAGAATGGAGAGAGGTGAATAAGGGTTGACTCCATCACTGACTGGTTAAATAACTCCTGCTAACACTCAACCCCAGCTCGCTTGTGCTAGGGGTCTCTAAATGTTCTCATCATTTAAACCACTACTTCTCCACGATCAGCACACACGGAAGTCACTTGGGGATCTTATCACCCTTCAAACTGTGACTGTGGAGAGCGACAGTAGTGCTCGGGAGTCTGAAAATCTAACAAGCTCTCTGATGATGGTTGTGTATATACTAATTAACCAGTACTTCATACATTTTAAATATTGGATTCTGTTGCTCCCCATCAGAGCATAGCTGGTAATACTTTTGAACAAACATTGAAGGACTTGAAAGTTTAATCCACCATGAAGATATGCACAATGAACTTGAGCAAGTCACGTGCCAAATTATCCATACTGGAGATTATTGTATGTGGTCGTTTGGATATGGTTACACTCTAACTTCAAATTCTAGTTCTCACTATGCACTGCATGACACTGCTGAAAAATTGTTTAACCTCTCTGAATCTTGATTTCTTTGTCAGAAGCAACACAGGTTTCTCCATTTCATATGTTTGGTTTGAGGATTAGTTGAGGTGATATGGTAAAAAGCTTAAGTGGAAAAAACTTAAGTTCCTTTTCTGCGATATTATTGGAAGGATGGAATTCTCCATTCTCAGAATTCACTCATGTTGTGTATACCTAGTTTTTTTTTGTTTGTTTTTTGTTTTGTTTTGTTTTGTTTTGTTTTTGCAGTACTGGGGATCGAGCTCAGGACCCTGCGCTTGCTAGGCAAGTGCTTATTCCACTGAGCTATATCCTCAGCCTTGTGTACCTCGTTAAGATGGTACTAAGTCTAGTAGATATTAATCAGTTATGGCAATCAGCACAAAGATATCATAGTAACTGAATTGCTGTGTCAAAGTCTGTGATGCTTATGTCAGACCAGCACAAGCTTAATGGGAAGCCTGGAAAAGAATAGTCAAAATTGTACTTTAGGGCCAGGGATATAGCTCAGTGGCACAAGCAGCTGCCTAGCAAGTGCAAGGTCCTGAGTTTGATTCCAGTACCCAAAAATAAAAAAAAAAAATTATACTTTAATGTGACTTCTTTCCCTTTTAAAACTGAGGTGTCTTGTCTTTGATGAGAGAGAATTTTTTAAAATTGAAAGACTAACTCCTAACAATTGTTGAAATAGTGCCAAATGAAATATAATTGCAATTAATAGGTTGGATTAGTGGTAAACCAAACCCATGTCCTACAGCGGTAGAAAAGGGAGAGGCAATGCAATTTTGACTTAGATTGTGAATAGCCCTGTAAGGGCCTGCTCTGACTATAAATATACCAGTCCGCTTTCTGGATGTGTAGCATTTAAAGATTGCATATGATTTTCATATTTATAAACCCAGATACTTTGATTGACAAAATGCTTTAGTGATATACAGATGCCTCCTGGAATGTTTTTGTGAGGTCCCTATCAAAATACCTGAAAAGGTAACTATAGCAATCATTTCCCAAGAATATATTCATGACTTCTGAGCAAAAATTTTCATAGATAAAAATAATTCCTAGATATATCCATCATAAAAAGAAAACATATTTTAATATTACATGTTCCCTTAACTTTAGGGAATTCATTCATGTAACTACAAACACACTACAGCGGTGTACTGTATCAGACTATCCTTTACTCTTTAGTATTACCGTCAGTAAATCATTCTGAAAAATATCTGGAAGTACATGGTTAAATTATTATATAGAATTATTTCTTAGGTGGGTTTGACATGAATTAAATTTTTCCTTATTTCACAATTAATTTAATACAGTAACTGAGAATATAGGCTTTTAAATTTGCTGGAAACGTGTTGTAGTCTATTTACTTCTCAGTTCTGTGCATTTGGGTAAGTTTCATAATTCTTTAAGTCTCCACTTCCTTACATTTTAAATCAGGATAATAATACTAATTCAGGTCATGTTACAAAGACTCAGTTTAATAAAGCCTGTAGAGTATTTGACATAAGCTGAGCACTCACTAAATATTCAATAAATTTTAGGTAGGCACAGTATCTTCAAACCTGAAAAGAAGCTACATTTCCCTTTTCATAGTATTTCTTTTTCTATAATCACAGTGAAAAACTCTTATTGAAAAGCAAGAAACTTTCACTACAAAGCAGAACCTGAGTCAACAGCTACTGTGTGTATAATTTGTTTTGAAGAATGATCCTGAGAAATAGGACTTGGCACAAAGAAGAGTCAAAAGGGGAGAAAAGAAAAAGTAGGGGAAAGAGCTGTGGGCAGCTAAGGCCCAGGAAATCTTCCAAGGACCATGTATAACATCAGAAGGAGAAATTACAGTCACCTGCTCCAGCTTTCCATTATTTGGGTTTCACTAGGCCATTAGAACCCTCACACAGGTTTCTAGTGTGTAAGAGACACGTTTATTGGCTTTAGTAGAGAGCTAGCAGTAATATCAAATTCCTGAGAGTGGAAAGTGCAAGTCAGAGAGCATGACTAAGAGATCAGATTACATTTATGCAGTTCAGGCCCCTGCAAAATGTGAAGGTGGTCAGAGCATGTGAGGAAGAAAGAAAGGTATTGTGCTTCATACAGGATTCTTACAGAAGCCATGAGACTCAGGGACCCTAGTGACTCATGAACAATTCATTCCCAGATGACTCTGTTGAGAAGCCCATCATTTGACAGTCAATGGCTTAAATAATTCTCTCTAAGGTAGGGACCAGTGCTTAAATGGGTTCATTCTAGTTGAGCTGTAGTTGATGCCTGCCAGTCCCTAAATGGTAACAGGTACACTAAATAGAAGGAAAAATGATTCTGCAGGGAGATCAAAGAGCACCCCTTTCCTTTGGTTCTTCAAAGAAACTCAACAAATCATTGTAGATCCCTTAGGCTTTGAATGTTGTTTGTGATCTTAATGGAAGCAATGTGAAACAAAGCAAATACATTTCTCTTAAAATAGTTTTGGAATGTGTGTATTTATGTTTCTAAATGAGTTAATATTACTTACCTGTTTATTATTATTTTCAGTTTTTCTTGATATTTTTAAGGAAAAAACAACACTTTGAAAAACTTGGTTTTGGAGGGTTAGGAAACAATCACAATGCCTAAATATATTTGAAATTATGGCACTGTTTCTATGGAAAATTTATAAAGTAAAAATCTAGTTGCATGAGTCCTTCATATATCTTTCTTTAGTTTAATTTGTTCAGGGTTGGAGGCTGAACCCAAGGCTTACTGCATGCTTGGTAAGTCTGTATGTGTTGGTGAACATTTCCTTTATCAACAACTGCCCAGTTATCAAAACTCAAAGACTCACACAGATGTTCATTTTCTACTTTCCAGCTGGACAGTGTGTTTCCATTTGATATCTACTTAGCCTTCAAGGTGAAAGTGGGCCCACGCAAATATCTTTCACATTATAAATTGTATTAAATTAATTGAAAAATAGATAAACATTGATAATAAAACAAGAGAAATGAGGAACAATGAAAAGGTAAATAGTTTTTAAGTGTTACTCAATTAGACATTCAATAAAACCACGTCTTTCAGACAATGTAATTATTTGCATCATAAAATATTCTAGTGGTTGAAGTTTAAAATATTGATTAAAAAGCTTCAGTTGGACTTCAAATCAGCCTAAAAGGAAATTTCCATCTTAATAAAATAGGCAAAAGTTTCTTTTTAAACATTACCACTTATTTTGTTAAAAAATGTGTTTACTATTATCGAAAAAGACCTAAAATGGGTCTTTTAGCAGAGGGAGCCTCTCCCACTTTAAAATGACTCTAGTGCAGCGGTGAAAATACAATATCAGAGCATCCAGAAGACAGGTGGAGGCCTCCTCCGTGAGTCACGTTTCCAAACACCCAGAATGTTGGGTGGATCTTTGATGAAACGGGAGGGTGACTTAGGAGTTCCTTTATACTTTAATTTCTCCTCCTGGTCCTCTGATATCATGATAATGCAGTCTTCTTTTTAAACTATTTTTTAAAGCCATGAAAACACAATATGCCATGTGGATTTTTCTGAACTTCAAATACTAGTTATAAACTTTTGGACAACTTCTGGAAGATCCCTTACGTCATGTGCACAGAGATTCTGATTTTAGTCACCTGTTCAATCTTCCCATGGCTTAAACTGATTCAATAGAGTCAGATTTATTTTACACTCTTCACTTATTTATGGCTACAAATCAACACTGCACAGGAAGTGATGCATGTCATGCCTTTGATTCAAATTAAATAGCAAACACTGTTGTTTGTGAACTTTTGGGCCAATTAATAAAAAATAGTTCTCACCAGATAGATTTAAATTAATCAGGAACCAATGAATTGGGCAGGCCTTGAATAGAATGGGAAATAAAATAATCCAAATCTTTGCCTTTACAATGAAAATTAGAATTGTTTATGCAGTGAGAGATGAATGTTAAAGGACCAAGTGGGTTTTTTTTCCTTTTTAAAAAAAGCCTTCTCCACCAAATGAGCAAAATACCACTCAGTGGCTTTGTATTGTTAACAAAATTTCTTTATCGAAACTATAATTTAATATTTAAGTATCTAATTTACATGTGACAAGGTATCATATTCAAAAATTAAACTGCAACTAGAAAACTATTAACCACTAAAAACAATACCAAACACAACCCAAGCATTTATAGGAAAGCAACAGCTAGAATTTGAATCAGAAAAAAAGGTTTCATCATATTTGGCTCATTAAACAAAACATCCATTATAGCCTGTAAAACAGCATCTTTTCTAATTCATCAAAAGTTTGCCCTTCATAGCATGAATAACATATAAAGATAGAATCACTGACCATATAAGCACACGTGCGTATATATATATATATATATATCGTGGACATACACTCGTGTGTTGGTTTAAAAACCTTGTATCTACTGATAACTGGCTGAACTTTGGAAGGTGCTGAAATCCATATTTCTACAAGTCCTTTGACTCAATAATACCTTTTTAAGAACAGAAATTACATAAAATACTGTTTTTATTAACTGAATATTTTCTTAAGCATAATAGACAGTGAAAGAATTGCACTTATTGTAAAGGTACAGTAGTGTTCAAATGCAGCTCAGCCATCAAAGATCAGGGATTGTGGGATTGACAGTGAGTGGTGCGTTATGTGCAAAGATGATGTTGGCCAGTCAAATTAAAATGAGAGCAACTAGTTACAGAACAGATGGGAATAACGGAAGAAAACATGCACTACTCCTACTTTAATGTGAAACTAATTTCTCCCCTGAAATCTCCCTTTGACCTTCCTTCTCCAAAGAAATAGGTTCTGCACCCTTGGCAATGCAGTAGACTTGGACATCCCTGTTCAAATTCTAGTTCATTGTCTCTGAGTGTGCTGCTCCGGTGTCATGTCCTTAAGCTGCCCTTGAAATCTGGAGCCTCCTTGATATGACAATCTCTTGGTTCCATTTCACTGAGCCTCAATATCCCCTTCAGTTCTGTATAAATAGGGTCCGTTATTCATCTTCTTCTGGTTCTTGTGGTAACACAGATATTTCTTCCTTTAAACAATCACTGAAGAACCTGAGGATTGTGCGGTAGAGATGATACTTGCTCTTCTCTGACACAGTATGACCTTCATCTGGGTAGACCTAAGACAGGGACAGGAAGCATGATTTCAAATTACCAAAGCAGCTATTATCCCTCAATATGCATGTTTTGAAGCCTTATAGCTGACGGGTTTAAAAAGCAATATCTAACTAGAGGATGTGAATGTAGCTGTGTAAAGCACTTTCCTAGCAGATTCAAGACACTGGGTTCAATCTCAGCTACAGGCAAAAAATAAACAACAAAAGGAAAAATAATATCTAACCCAAAGCAACTGACCTAACCAACCCCTGAGTTCTTTAAGCCAAACTTTCCAAAAGATTATATAATCATGTGAATCAATATGAGATAAAATATTTCCATTTCTATTTGAATTAAGATTGTTGTTCAAAAACAGATCCCATATTCATATTGGCTTAGAAGGTCTTAACATTGGTCTCTGACTAAATGATGGACAATTTTCTCGTGACTGTAGATAAGATTTTGACTTCCATTTCCCAAAATATGTACTTCAGAAAAATTTCAATTATGTACAATCTTTAGACTCCTTTGACATTTCTGTATTTTTTTCCCATCTTTTTGCCAGTTTCACAGTCCAAACCATGTATTTTCTTAAGCACGGGGCAACCATCTATTTATAATGTAAACATCTAAGTAGGAGCGTGTTCCTCTCCTTGTCTCTGTGGGAAGGTAGGTTGCTGCTCCTACATGAGGGCATCTGAGGAACCAGGGCAAGCTCATCCATCACAGGATAGAAGGTTGCAGATTGTAAGCTCATCTCAAGGACTGTAGCTTGGGAAGAGTACCTAGGGTGCGTAGCTCATTAAAGATCCCCTTGGGAGTTGTTTCCCTGGGGTTCATTCCCCATGTTGAACTCTGAATAAACTCAAAGGCTGTTACAACTGTGATTTAAATGGGGCCAATTATAGGGAGAGACCTGGCCTTGTCCAGATGCTGGTGGTTTTTCAGGCATACAGAATGTAAATGTTACGGATTCATGGAAGCTTCCAATGAGATTTCAAGGGATTTCCTAGGAAGCCCAGTAACAAGGGCAGGGTCAGAGTGCCTACAAGCAATTTCTGATTGGTGATATATGGAAGTGTGAGTGCTGCTGAAGCTGTAGTGGAGATCTCAGGAAGTTAGACATGCCAAGAAGGTGCGATGATTATCCAGGGAAGCTGCATGCACTGAACAGAAATAGCCCAAGAAAGTAGTCATGGGGTCTGCTACTACCCTGGATGTAGGTGCCAGGTGGCTTAAATCCTTTGGAGCTCTCATAATGCCCCTAGGTGCTCTTGTATCAGACAGAAAGCTATAGTATTTAATGTATACCCTGCTGGTCTTGCTGTGGGCTAATTCTTCCTTAAGATTTCTTTATTCTTCCCATTTGTACTCTCCCATTACAGTAAATTGTAAATATATAAATTTGGTTTTTCTTATTTTTATAGGGGTTCACAACTGAGTTTGTATTATATTTCAGAGGAGACAGGACATTGTTTTTCACCAATACTGGAAGCTTTAATATTTTTGCGACTCTTAAAAGTGGACTGAGTATATTTTACATTACGAGACAGACATGACTCATTGGAAGCCAGGGGGAAAATACTATGGTTTGGATATTAAAAGTTCTCTGAAGGCCTATGTGAGAAATGCTTGCTCTCAATACTAGGGTACTACCAGAAGGTGGTGGAACCTTTAGGAGGTAGGATCTAGTGGAGGGAGTGTATCTGCCCTTTGATGGGGACATTCGACCCCTTTCTATTTCTCTTTACTTTCTAGCTGCCATGAGAGGAATACGGCTCATCCACCACACACTTGCACTGTGCTGCTACAGGCCCAAAGACATGGACCCAAGTGACCACAGGCCAAAACTTTGAAGCATGAGCCACAATACACTTTCCCTCTTTATAAATGCATTACCTCAGACATTTCGTTACAGAAAGCTAACACAATGCTAGAACACTAAAATTACTTATTTTTCATCTATGGCTCCTCCATCAGGCTGATAGTTTTTGATGGTATTCTTATTACCCTTCTTTGATAAGCATTTAGAGTGTACAAATACACAGATATGAATGGTGATGTAAAAGGCATGTTTTCCTCTCTTCTTTTCTTTTGTTTCCCCCAGATGTTTTTCTCTCCAGCTTTTATCATGAGTGACAAAAATGTGGAAAAGACAAAATGATGTAGAAAATGACTATCTTGAGAGAATTCATTGTTAGTAGTAAGAATAAAAGTCTGAAAAGTAAAGGACAATTTTAGAAGGCTTTATGCAATTCTCTTGCAAAGCATAACCTGTGTCACATTCTCGGTGTAATTAGGAACCAATAAATAGCACAATCGTTTTACCTAAAATGTATAGTGAAAATTATTACATTAAAAGGAGAATAATAGTGAAATTGTGGTCTGTATCTTACAGGCAAAAAAGGAAGGTAGAAAAAGACCTTGGAGACGTACAGTATGTATCCCGAATCATTTGCAAAGGCCTATGTTTTAAAGTTTTGGTGTCCGGGATGGCACCACAAGGAAGTGACCATAGTTAAGGTGTGAGTCCTAGGGGAAGGCCCGTGGGTCACTGGGCCTGCCCTTGAAAAGGATTGTGGGAGCCTGGCTGTTTCACACCTGTGTTTGCTCCATGGGTCCTGTTTTGTTCTTCAGTAGGCTTTCACAGTGATGGGCTGTGGTGTCTCATCTTGCTCACAGCCCAAAGCAATGGGCAAACTGATCATGGATTAGGAAGTTTTGAACTTCATAGTTTTGAAGTCCAATAAACCTTTTACCAAGTTTGTCTCAGGTATTTGTCATAATGACAGAAAGTTGACTAATGGAACATTTTCCTTAAAAAGAGGCTTACCTGCATTGTATAATTTACTCCAGCTTTTATTAGATGTTTGATTAATTCTGCTGAATGCTGGAAATGAACTTTTGCTGTAAGAAATTAAATTATTACATTTGAAGAAAATACATTTACCAAGGTCCAGAATTTTTCATATGATTTTTTTGCAAAGAGATGAATTAGTTTCTTTATATTGTACATTTAAAAAAAAACTAACTTGGTTTTAACTCAAAAGATGTTAGGTATAATGACTAAAATTCAGTTTCACATTATAAAAAATAAACCAATTCCACTGGAGTTATAACTAAGGTTTATATCTGTAAAGGAAGGTTTACAGATATAGTTTATTGGATATCACTAATTGTGTGTAGTTGTTCACATATTTTGCATCTTATAAATTTTTTAACATAGTAGATGTGTTGGGTGGCTATTAATACTGCAAAACTGATTTCTCTTCCTTAATGAGGATTACGAGGGCCCAGTCTCAGTGAGACACTGGCATTCTGCTTTAGTACAATAAATGAGAACAGAACGCTCAAGCTGAGCAAACAGAGTACACATCTCATTACTCAAAGGCTAAATATTTAATGCAGAGCATACTGTTTACTCCTGTTTCCTTCTCTCCTCCTTATGCTGAAATAGAAAGTCCAGAACCCCTGACTCAGGCAGCATAGTAACTCGGTTCAGTGGAAGTGGTGGATGACCTAGCTGTGGAAACGTGGACCAGTCATTCCAATTTCTGTGTGCAGAGCAGTCTGTGCAGATGCCACCTGGACTCTCCCTTCCTGCACTGTGTACATCTCTGAATTTCTGTAATTAACTTCCAAACTAGCATTTTGTAACTCTCCTTGCAAAACCAGAGCAGCCTTATCAATAATTAAGGTTCTTTAATATTCTAGTTCCATAATAACAAATAGTCATATTACATAGCATAAGATAAAGAATTCCAAACGATAATTTGAGTATTTTAAAAATATGCCCAAGATCTTTTTCAAAATATTCCTATTACACTTAATGAGAAAATTATCATACCAATTTTAAATAGGTACAAATTGCTTAGTAGGTGTAAGCTACTTGGAATGCTAATTCACAGGGCAATGACTGAGGTAAAATAATCCCTTACACAGTTCATTTGTCTATCATAGGAATAGTAACCTGTGATTTGTTCTTACAGATACAGCTAAAAAGACGAATGTATAAGCTGGGCATGGTGCAGGCCTGTGTCCCAGCACTTGTGAGGTTGACACTGGAGAATTGTAGCCAGTTCAAGGTCAGCCTGGGCTACATAGTGAGTCTGTCTCAACTCCCTTCCCAGTCTCATGCCAAAAAAAGAAAAGTATAAATAAATTTTCTATTTGTGTTTTATTCTGCTTTGTTTCCACGGTAAAGTTTGTTGAGACTTTCCACTTGTCCTTCCTAGGACTAAACGCGGATGTTAAACTGATTGGTTGTGTGAACTGATTTGTAATTTTTCATGACAATATTAACAAGGGGAGCAGTATGGTGTCACTGTAACCCAATAGCCCTGCAGGCTGTGCTTGTGAAGTGTGTGTCTGCTCGCTCGTGCACGTGCACAGTTCAGGTTCTCTGAAGAAATCGGGACTCAGTTTCTCTATTTTCTCAGGTGGGTGAAGAAGCAGACCCAGGACTCAGTCAGAGAAAAACGACGTGGCTTGCCTTGCTATGGTTTTACCATAGTATAAGTTGAAAGAATGCTAGCATATTGTAAGGTGTTGGCAAGAGGACAAAAAATTACCTTTCAGTATAACTGATTCACATAACTGAACTGCAGTGTTCAATGAATAAGAACCTCAGTACCCACACTCCAACCTCCTTTTACTAATAATAAGGTGCTTTTTTCACTGTTTACTTCTCCAGTCTGCTAAGAAGACAGTAATAAATGAGAACACAGTGATACCTACTGTACAGTATTGTTGTGGAGAACAAATCAGATAATATAAAATGTCAGCACATTGGTTGACTCAAGACTGGTCTTTAATAATTGCTAATTGTTATAACCATTGTTGATGTACATGTAAGCGGTTTTAAACTTAATAGCTTAAAATAGAATTCTAATTTGTTTCATGAGTGCTATGTGCTCTTTCAGCATGTCTTACCCAACACTGGTACTGTAATTCAATGTTTTTTATGAATAAATTTCACCTTTGTAACAGTTTTCAACTTTCTGAAAAGTTTCCAAGAGAGTGCAAATAGTTTCCACATATACCTCTCCCGGTTCATCCTTTGGTTAACAGGTTACTTTATTATGGGACTACCTCAGTTCACTTGCCAAGAAGTCTTGGATAAATGTTTCTTTCTTGAAATTGACTTTTCTGAACCATGGCTATAAACTCTCAATCTTCTGTTATAAGGTATCACACAGGAAAATGAAAATGTAAATTATTTGAGCCCCACATGGTTAATGCGAGTATAGTTATTTATTACTGGTGCTAACAGTCATGGCCATTTCCCATGTTTACAAGTGATAAAAATGATAGGTGATTTGCATGTGAGTTAAACTATTTTTTTGCTTTAGTTTCATTTAAGAGAGTGACCTCACCAGAATTTCAGTTTGGAACTTGTCCCTTTTTGCTGACTCTCTGTTGTGTAAGGGGGTTTCCAGTCAAGGTGTGTTGGTCTCAGCCATGGTCACTAAATATGAGTGAAAAGTCTGTTCCTCAGTCACACTAAACACACTATGGTGAAAGGGGCCAGCGGTGCTACGTTCAGCAGCACAGGTAGGCTCTTCCCACTGTCACGGGGAAAATCTTAGTGGATGATGCCATCTGTGGATAATCAGCCCCCTCGGCCCCGAGTTCTTCCTTCCTACTTCCTAGCATGTGTGTGGGTCTTTGTGCCGCATTCTCCTCTCTTCTCCAGCAGCCTTACAGGGCTCCCCATTTGCAGTCCTGAAATGAATCCCTTTATAAAAAGTCAGATCTCATCAAACAGCAGTGGCAAATAAAAAACTTACTGTCAGCAGTTCCATGAATTATTAATATATTTTCTTCTTTTAAGCCATGTATATTATGCAGCACACTAGATGCCTATAAAGACAAACACAAATATTTATATCTACAGACCTGTCTCCAGAAGCAATTTGACTTCATCTTTGGATGAAAACACACTTCTTTGTCATTTCTAAATTAGTTACCTGGTAAGTGCTTTCTTCCTTAGATGGCATACCAAGGTATCTTTCAGAGAAAGCGGAAGCTGTGGCCCAACAGAACAGAGATTCAACAGTAAACTAAAAACACAGCACATTTTATTATTTATCTCTACATTTCAAATTTAATTATCACGCTCCAGTGAAATCGATTGAATCAAGGCAGTGATAAACAACTCAACACAGGCTCTAATAACACATGATAAACGAGCTCAATTGAGCTTTTCTTCATTGGGATTTTGTTTTCTACAGATCAATAGATGGTATTAGGTCAGTTTATAGGACACACTCACCATACAGCTTCATGTCTGTGATGGGGGCAACCACGGATCCACATTTAAAAAACTTTTCATCTGACTTTAAGATCATTGATGCAATGTAGCCACCATATCCCTGGCAAAAAGACAAACAAGAGAAAACAGCTCTTCCTGGAGATATGTGTAGCTTCTGGTCACTGTTTGATAATGCACACATCAGACTTTCTCATACTACGTCAGACTGGTAAAAAGAATGCACAACAGTCACTGTGCAGATAAAAGATTTTGAACCGTTGTTATAATTTATATATCACAGGTTCTTTTTTATTGCAAAGAGAATAAAAACATAAGAAAATAAAAACTAAAAGCTATACAGGCTCTTTTATTCACCTTACTAGCTATAAAATTACTTATCTATCATTAAATATCAAATATTTGTTCCATGATTCCATACTGTGTATCGAGGAACTGATCCAAATAATTTGAAACTAAGGGGCAAAAAGCACTCTTTAAATCATATATTATTTTAAGAACATTTGATATCTCTATTTTTAAAGAGTAATGATGATAATGGAGAATTATCAAGAATAATAAAATATTTAAAACACATCATCACAAATATAGATTCTGCTCTTAGTTCCTGATAGAGTCCAGCACTTAACACCCCAAATTATGATTGTGGAAGACCCAAATCTGCCATCTCTAATATGGTTTTCTAACATAAAGATTATTTTGGGCTGGTTATCTTGAGAAATATCAGACACAGTAGCACTTTGAAAAGCAATGCTGGAGGTCACCCTTTTGTGAGAGAAATTTATATCTATAGAGTAAATTTCACTTTGTAAGGGTGTCTCCCTTTTGTAGCAGGAGAAGAGCGATGCTTAAATCACTCAGATCTGTCATCTCTGGGAAAAGTACAAATTTAAATCTACATAACAAGCCAACCTCTATTCTACGGTAATCTCTCCTACTTTCTTCTCAATCCCCCTTTCCTTTGTTTTAAAAAGAAGCAATTCAAACTTGAAGTCTAAGACAACATTTTGAGATCTACTCTAGACATTTGATATTGTCTATCTTTTATGTATAACGAAACATACAAGCTAGTACACTTCTGTTTTTTCTTGGTGCATTTTACTTTTGTTACAAGGACTCCTACCTAAGAACACATGAAGAATAGAGGAGAAAATTCCTTCTTAAAAATTAAGTGAAGTTGTCCATTTTTTTTTTTTTTGCAACCCAGCATCTGCTCAGAAATCTTCAGAGGATATTTTAATAATTTACAGAAATGTTATCCTAAAGGACTACCAGTACTGAGTTTTACGTTTTGGAAATCAATCTTTAGCTGTACTCAGGATAATCTTTATGCTGCTGAATATCAGAGTATCTTGGTAAATATTAAACAGTACTGACAGTCAAGATTTAACCTCTGAAATTCTGATGCAATTAGACCAGGTAAGGTCTAATTTAAGAATTGTTGATGTCATCAGTTTGCTGGGGATCTGTTATTGTCCCTTAACTTTTGAAGGAAAAGATATTTTCTTTATATTTATCTGGAGTGTCTATTAAAAATTGGGGGGTGATGTCTGATACAGTCACCCACCACTGTTATGGCGGAGGCAACACATGCAGTATTAAGAAGGTTGTAAAGCTTTTCCAACAATTATGGATTAAAGCAAGGGATACCATCCTTCATGGGTTTAGTTACTACAAACTGGATTTGCTTAGTCCCAAGAAAAACAGTAAAAATCAGATGGGTGAAACTTGGAATTAGTATATTAATATATTAATATCTATCAATTAAGTACATTAATATATCTGAACAAAGAAATAGCGGTAAGGAAAATCAAGAAAGGTAAGAAAATATATGACTATTATAAGGCAAAGAAAGGGAAGATCCTCGAATGTTCTGTCCCTAGGAGGAGTATTGTTTCTTGGTTTCTTTCATGGCGATAAGAGCAGAATGTTGCATGTAGGAGTCTTCAAATATTTCCCTCAAGAGTGACTCTTTTCTAGTATGTGCAACGCATCTGCAATCTTAGCTGACGCACGCAGATCTCTTTTCTGGTCTGAATTCCATGGTGGACACACCTACTTTCACATGAGAATCATCTGGCTGCTTATGTAACTTCACTATCCTGAGAGAATGGCATCATAAACATAAAGCTCTAGCCTTCAGAACTGTACAATGGCATTCAATATCTAAGATAATAAGTTGACATGATGTGTTTCTGCTTTGTTTTTACTTCAGATTTATATGTCTTTCAGAGCCTGACCAACTCTAGCACATAAGAAAAGTGCCTTGCAAAGGACAGGCATATCCTAGACCAATGCTTCTAAACTGTTAAGTTCATTGACTGGCATAAAAAGGGATGAACAGGGCGGGGGATATAGCTCAGTGGAATAAGTGCCTGCCTGGCAAGTGCAAGATCCTGAGTTCGATCCCTGGTGCCAAAAAAAAAAAAAAAAAAAAAAAAGAGATGAATAGACCAGCTAAAGAGTGGAGAGATAAAAAATCAATGTAAATGTATACAGTCAACTACTTTTTCACAAGGAAGTGGAAAGGAAATAATAAGGAAATTTTGTTCAATACATAGTACTGGAAGATAGAACTCCTACATATCAAAGAATGAAATTAGACCTTCTGCATACATCATATATAATAATCAAATTGGATAAAAGGTCTACATGAAAGATCTAAAGCTGTAAAATCTCTAGAAAAGGACCTAGGGAAGAAGATCCTAAGCTTCAACTTTCACCATAATATTTTTGAGCACTATGCTAAAAGCTGAGGCTACAAGAGCAAAAGTAACTGGTATCACATCAAACTGTAAACCCTGCTGTGCAGCAAGGGAAGCAGGCGGCACAGTGAAGTGGCGACCCGCTCATCACAAACACCCTGGAGCGCCGTGTGTTTGATAAGGGTAATCCGCAAAATGTATGGGGAAAATTGATAAAATTCATACAATTCAATTGAGTTGGGGCCCAACAGACACTTCTCCAAGGTTGACCCAAAAATGGAAAACAGGGGCAGAGCAAGGTGCCTAACATCCTAATTATAGGAAAATGCAAGTCAAACCACGAAGAGTTAGCAGTTCCTATAGACTAAAGTAGCTAGTATAAAAGACACGTGATGACAAGCTTTGGCCCGGGAGAAAAGGGAGCTACAGTTCACATTTAGTGGGAATGTAGGGACCTATGAAGGGGGTGTTGGAATTATTAGGGGATGTAGGCATCCATCTATTAAATAATACTACATGAAGGTTTCTGAATTAATTAAAATAGAATTAATATAGGATATTTTAATATGTAAATATATATTATATATGAGTATGATATATAATTAATATATCATATTATATTAATAATATGGTAACTCCCCTACCAGGAAAATGCCAAAAAAGTAAAATCATGACCTCATAAAGATAGCTACACTCCTATGTTCATTGCGGAATTATACCCAGTGACTAAAACATGAAAACAAAATGCCCCATATAAAAAAATTAAAGAAACTGGTGCACATGCACAGTGGAATTGTACTCAGCCTTTGAAAAGTACATCTCGGTATTTCCCACAATGTAGATAATCCCAGAGAACACTATGTTAAACAGAAAGTGAGATAAGCCATGCACAGAGAGGCAAAGCCTACATTATCTCACTTACATGTGGGATCTGATGAAACAAAGCTCAGATACAGGATTAAAGAGAATACAAGAGTGTGTGTCAGGGGTATGCATGAAATACGTACCAAGTTTACATGCTTGATGCATCACAGTATCAGATATGTAGGATGAGGAACTCTAGGCAGGGAATGTACAATGTGAGGTCTACATTAAAAAAAATTATGTTTGGGACTTCTGCCAAATGAGTAGATGTTATTAGCTACTTTTACCATAAACCAAAACTGAAAAAACGTGAGATGAATGAAATGATCATTTATTTCAATATGGTAACTACTTTACTATCTGATATATAAACTGGGATGGGTGAAAGTAGAAAAGAAGAAAAGGAAAATAAAATATATATATATATATACAAAGAATAGATAATGTTTATACTACCGAGTTCTCTTAGTTCATTGAAAAAAAGTTTGTGCTTATGTTGTTTGATTGGTTATGCATGCCTATATCTTATAATCTGAGCAGCTATTTTGGAGACAGTAGTATATTAACAATATATTAAGAATGGTTAGTAATAACAGAATAACCATTGTTAATCTCCTATTATCTTGTTTTGAAATTCCATATTATTGTTATTTGCTGCCTTAAAATAAATATAAAAAATAAATTTAAAAGATCATATTGTATACCTCTAATATTTACAATAAATATTATTTGAGAAAAATTTCACTTGAGAACTTTGTTAAAATGAAGATTCTATTTCACTAGATTTGGAGTGGACACCGGAGTTTTCACTTTTCACACATTCTAGGGGGCTGCTTGTGGGGCGACCCACATTTTGAAGAATGGGCTGAAGAAGAATAATAATATAACAAATATTCCTAACAGAAATATCTTCCTTGTTCTCCCTGCATTCCCAGATTGGTGGCACTTTAGGGAAAAAAAAAAAAAACTCAAAACAAGCTATTAAGTATCTGTTGGTAAGGGGTGTGGACAGAAGTTACCCTGTGCTTCCACAGAGAAGAGAAGGGGTGGAATCAATGCTCCTGCCCAAGAAGTACATTTACCATTTTTTTAAATATGAAAATTTGAGGTTTAATGAGGTTAACTACTCTTTAAGACTTAATGATAGTGAAAGTTGTGGAATAACATGCTTTCTTTAGCACTTAAAAATCAAATCCAAAATGCTGCTTTAATTTGATTTATTTCAGAGAAATAACATCTATTTTTAAAAGTAAATCAACATTGGTAGAAATTAGAATAAATTACATTTTAATTGCTCACCTTCCTCTCAACCATTTCATATTTATTCATTAAGTGTGAGAGTAGATCATGGAAGAGTTTTGAAGAGTACGTTTTGAAAAGGGCAAGAACCAGATGTAAGCTCTAGCTAGATGTAAAAACAGTGATTTTAATTTTTAGAATAACTCATTGCATCAGGCAGATTCCAAAGTATGGGAGCCTCATGTTGACTCCTGTAGTCACTTAGAAGTTGTTTATTTGATGTGGATCAAGGTTTCAGTCCTCAGTAGAAGATGCTCCTCATCCACTGTTCCAACATTTTTTTTTTTTTTTTGTCTTTTTAAGACAGGGTTTCACTATACAGTTCAGGCTGGTCTTGAACTCACTTTGTAGCCCACACTGGCCTCAAACTTGCAGTAATCCTCTTCCCTCAGCCTCCTGAGTGTACCATGATGCCTAGCTGTTCCAACATTTTACTGGTTTCTCACTTATCAGATTTTTTCCCTTCTGTAAGTTGTTTTCTAATTTTCATTTGACAAACCCTACAGCAGCAATTATGACTTGTCAATATATTTATGTTATTATTAAAAACTTAGTTTAGTGGTTCCAGAGATAGAAATATTTCCCTCCTAAAAAATCATTATAAGAAACCATATTTGAAAGAGAAAGACTTGAAGGAACAGGATGCGATCACGATGCTGTTTTCACTCAGGACTTAGTTTTCATGAACACATACTGTGAGATGATCTCTAAATGGCATCATGACTACAGTGAACACGATGCAATGACAGAACTGGAAGATAAAAGGTGTTCTTTGTATAAATTTGTACCTATCCAATTTGTTCTGAATCACATTACTTGTAGTATACAATGAATTAATTTGAAATAAAGGTTTCTAAATATTATGAATAATATAAATTTATGGTACAGTATTGTTCATTTATTATGCCGATTTAATATATGTACATTTTATCAGAATTGCCATGATCCAAGCCTTAATGTGATCTTTAGATCATAAATATTAAAATTTCCAAAATCAAGAAGTAACTGAAGTTGATCTCAAATGCAGAAAAAGCCCTGTCTCCTTTGAAAAGACACAAAAGTATAAACACTTACTACCATAAAGTAGGTTTTAAAAAGCTTCTATAGACTCTCATATTTTTAAACTCGCTTATCCTCCCCAGATAGAATGCTTCTTGCCGCCTTTATATGGTTGTGCCATTATAAAACATTTCCGAGTGGAAATTTTCTTGACTTCTGATTTAGATTTGCCATCTCATCTCTAATATTGGGCAACTCCTCTTCCTCTCTGCCTTATTTTTTTTGAATTACACTGTCATCAGGTAGTATTTTATGTTTTACTAATTATTATCTATCCATCCATAGGTAGATAATTAACCATCTATTTCTTTTAAGTGTAAAATTAACAAAAATGACTTTTCTCTTGTTTTGTGACTGATGCAATTTTAGTATCTCAAAAAATACTGAGGTCATGGTATATACTGAACAGTAAACTCACTTTATTCCTCATTAATGATGACCTGGTGACCTCATTAATCACAGTAAGGTATAGGAATAATGTTTATAAAAGATTTTTTAGTTTTACCTCATTTTTTCAATTCATGTGAATAATTTCTTAAAGAAAATTGTTTAGAAAAAATTTGGTTCCAGTTTTATTACTTTAAACTACCATGTAACTTTGCTTTAAAAAATAAAAATTTCAAAAATTATTATATATTAACTGAGAATAATTTAAGTTTAGAGGCTAATTATTCCAGCTAAAATGGTTTAAATGCCATAATCAAACTTAAACTCCTTATTTTTTGTACGTAAATCATCACTTTGTGTTATAATTGCTTTGTTATTTCCCCCTTCCCTACTCAAACCAAATAATAAAATTCAAAACTTTTTGAATAATCAACATGTTTAGTTAAGAACTAAATGTGGCATTATTATAAACTTTCCACTGTTTTACCAAACCAATTAGAGGAAAGGATATCATCCCCATAAAAATTAAAACATACTAATTACAATCAATCCTAGATATACAGAGAAGAGATATGACCCACTCATACATATAAACAAAAAAAGGTATAAACTCCAACTGGAAGAGGTGACAAAACAACTAATTGAAAGACATCTACTCTGTATGTTGTTTCACTCAAAATAAGCTCTTTAAAATAAAAAAGAGTATACCTTGTGGAGATTTTAAACTTCCTGTATTATAAAAATAATCAAATCAAAATTTAATTTAAAAATTCTAGCTAAACTGGAGCGTTGACTATGTGAAGAGGCAGAAGAGCAACCACTTGAAATCTAAGGAAGGAGGCGCCAGAGGAAGGCACCCTTTCTTCGCACCTTGACCTTAAACTTGCACACTCAAGAACAGAGTGGAATAAATTTCTGTTTCTAAGGAAATAATTAAGGAAAAATTTGGAAGAGAGATGTTAGAAGAGTTTAGATTATGTAGAAAGGAAAAGATAGAGAGTACAAAAATGATTGTAAAATATTAAAATTTAGGAAACATTTTATAAAGAAAAACTATATAAGACTATCATAGACAGGTAGATTACACAAGAGATCAGCCCAGGGATCCTTGAGCAGGTGGTGTATAAGTGTCCCGCATTCAAGTGTGAAAGATGGTGACCTCAACATGTAGACACGAAAAGCAGCTGGCTATTTGAAACTACATAGGTATATCATCACTGTGCACTGCAAGTGCTTTTTTCTGCCCTCTTCCCCACTCAGATCAAATAATAACGAGAAAGTATAATAAACTCAGTTGATGAAAATGGATAGAGATGTGTTATGTGTATGTATCAAATACTCCACAATGAAGGTCACACAGGAGATAAACCCAAGGATCCTTGAGAAGGTGATGTGTAAGTGTCCTGCATTCAAATATGAAAGATGATGACCTCAATAAGGAGACACAAAATAACAAAGCAGATATTAATATATATGAAAAATTAGAAAGATAATTATAAAATTGCTAATAAAAATTCAACAATAATTTCTGATTAGAAATTTCTAATTCTATCATGACTAAGTAATAGAAATGAGATTTACTTAATTTTTTTTAAAAAACCTGATTTTTAAAAGTAAAATTATTATATACTTGGGGAATAAAAACATATGCAGCATAAAATATATGACAATTAAGCAAAAAGTCAAAAAAGGGAAAATAAATGTATGTCATTGTAAAGTTTTATATTGCATTTGAAGCAGAATTATATTAGAGGAAAGGAAGGGTAATAATTTTAAAGTGTATACTGTGAGCTCTGACATAGATTTAAAATAAAAAAGAATTATTAATAAGCAAATAACAGAAAAAATAAATTACTCAAAAATGGTCTTTAAATACAAACATCAGAAAAGTTTTGAAAGGAATAAATTAAAAATGGAATAACTAATCAGGAACAAGTTTGTAAATTTAAATGTGACATATCAATTATTACAGTAGAGGTAAATATCAACACGTTAAATGGCAAAGGCTGACAAACTAGATAAAAACAGCAAGATCTAACTGTATGGTTCCCTTAAGAAACACATTTTAGATATAAACATATCAATGCATAAAAAAGAGTGGAATAAAATACATGTTAACAATAATTAAAATGAGTGGCTATGTTATTATTCCATGAAGTAGACTTCAAAGAAAATAACATAACCACAATTTAAGAACACTGTATCTTACTCAAGAAAAGGTCAGTTGACCAAGATAAGACAATAAAAGCCTTGAAATGGATAAAGAAAAATCTGATAGAACAGAGAGAAGCAAAATAGATAATTGTAACCAAAGATTTCAACACTCCCTTTCATTAATTGACTAGGAAAAAAAGACAGAAAATCAAACAAGTACAGAAAATTTGAATAAAGGTATCCAACCAACTTGATCTGACATTTTTAGGACATCGTATAAACTGAAATGTAAGCCAACTCTTCAAGCAAGAGATGTGTCTTAAACAACAGACTGAAGAAAAAAAGATTATAAGAACCATTGTTGAACTCCTGCCATCTTGTCTGGTGAAGCTCTGCATCATTTCCAATTTTTTTCTAATTACTTGTTACTGTGTATGATTGTTTGATCAATCATAAATCTAGTGGACTGAGCAACTTGGCTGAAGATAACAGTACATAATGTTGCAACCATTGTTAATTCCTATCATTTTATTTTGAGGTCATATATTGTTTTTTGTTGTTTTTTTGTTGTTTTGATTTTGTCTTCGTTGTTTTGTTAGCGTTTTCAGTTTTTAAAATAAAAAAAGATTACATATCTGGAGTGAAAGATCATTTTATATTAGAGAAAAGATTCTGAGATAAGCATCATTGAAATACCTATTCAACAAGAAAAACCTAATAAAATATAGATAAGCAGACAAGCTTTCGAATCTGACTTGAATGAAAGAACAGTGTAAGTAAATACAGTACACTGCCAAGTGGTATAACTGTAAGAAACTATGCGATGTGTTCTGTGAGTGCATAGGTGGGAAATGTGGTTTCTAGTGAAGTGTATTAAGTGCTTCATGGAGGGGGGGAAACTCCATGGTGCTTACTACAGTACAGCATTATAAAGCAATACAGCATATGGACATCAGCAAATTTTAGAAAGAAACAAAAAGATAGAACAAAGACACTGATGTAGGAAGGTAGAAAGCATACTTAGAGCACACTCAGGATACAATTACATTGTAAAACCCTGGAATGACAAATTATAGTGAAATATCCTTAAGGACCCTTTTAGTTGCTATTTACTATTTTTGGCACAGTCTTATTCTTATGTGGACTATTGAAGGTAAATGTGATCTACAGGTGTGGAATTGGATATAAAACAGTCTTTTATACCTGCTGAAATTTGACTTTTATTTCCCCCTCAAAATTTCCCATGAGGCTAATGTTTTATTTTAAAAATGGTGTCCCTAATATTTTGGACCCTTCCATTTCAATATTTAGAAAACAGCAGTATTATCTATAAAACACATTAGCTAACGCAAAAAGCATTCTTTGAAATGCTGCATAGTTTACATAGTTTGAGGACATAGGTTAGAATTGCTTTTCAAATTCTGAAAAATTAAACAAATTTTACACAAAACAAAAATATAAGGCAGATTCTTTTTTTTTTTTTTTTTTTTTTGGCGGTACTGGGGATCGAACTCAGGACCCTGCGCTTGCTAGGCAAGCACTTATTCCACTGAGCTATATCCCCAGCCCTAAGGCAGATTCTTAAGTGTTCATAGTTTCAGTTTTATGGAAACCAGTTGAGAGATATACTTCAGAATATGTCAGTAAATTTAGCTTCTATTGACAAATTCAATTATATAAAATTAGTTAATTAGGTAGGTATTGGTGGATATCACTATACATACAGAATGAGTCTTAGAATGAAAGAAAAGAAAACCTGGGAAATTCAATCAAACATTGGTGAATGTAAAGGAAAGAAGCTGATCAAATATGGCAGATTGCTGACTTACTCTTATGGATCTTCCTTCCTTCTTATGGAGGGAGCACCTAAGGTTTATTATCCGCAAGGCAATGATGTGGGGATACAATGAGAGACTTTGAACTTTCTAAACCTGAAGCTTAAAGTTTTCATGATACCATGGTAAAGTACAAATTCCTTGCTAATGTGCAGGACCTCTAAATTCTATACCCAGTTTTCTTGCCATTCTTGTTTTGCATCAATTCCCAATGCAAGTTGAATTATTGGCAATGTTTTATTTCTTGTTCTCCAAGCATACTTTTCTTACTAACACTGAACATTTGCATTAGACCTTTGTCCTTCATCTCCTGAATGATCACACAGTTCATGGTCTACTTTCTCTGAGTCATTTTACAATATTCTGAGTCTTTAAATTTTTATGAATGATTGTGTAGCTCAGTTGGTGCTTTATCCTTATTGATGAATAAAGGAAGTACAGCCCTGAAATGTACAAAGCAGTATTTGTATTTACCTTTCCAAAGATGCTTAATCTTTTGGAGTCAATATATGGCAGTTTCAGTAAAAATCTGCAATGAAAAGAAAAAAAAAAAAACAAATGTAGGCACATATTCTTGAGTTAAATGCATCTGTGAATTTCTCACACACACACACACACACACACACACACACACACACACACACACATACACACAGTTTTACTAACTATAGCTCTATTCCTGTGGTAAGATTTAATATTCCAAAACCTGGATACCCAAAGTGATGGTCTACTAGCTTGATTCCTCCTGGGAACTTGTTATAAATGCATAATTTTGGTCATGTTGTAGCCAGCTTGGGTTGCCATCTATACTTGAACAATGACTTAGCTAATTTCTATGTAATATTCTAATGAAACATCAAGCTTTCTTAGTTATTTTTCCATTCCAATGTGATAATAGTAACTGCAATATTTAAAGAATTAGAACAAACTTTTTATAGAAGACATTAAAAATTTAGCAAATAGATAATGTGTAGTATTATGTCAGTCTCATCTTCATAAATGCAAAGTAAATTATAATTTCAGAAAGGAAACACAGTCATTCATTATACCACTAACATTGATATGTATTTGAAAAAAAATGCAATAGAACTATACGCTTCAATTAGAAAATTGCCCAGTCACTAGTCAGCTCTCAGTCAGTTCGTAGTGTAAGTCCTACATGTTGTCATTGTACGTAAAAGACAGTAGAAAAATATGCACCCACTTACTTCACAGCTGCTATTTGATCCTTTACTTCTACTGAACCTAGTCTTCGGTGAATTTCCTGTAAAATTTTTAGGCCCTGGAACCCACTTCCTCTGCCATCAAATCTTGCTACAATAACATTATCCATGTCAACAAGGACGGAATCCCAGTCAATATGGAATTTCTCTGAAACCAGCTGACCTCCTGGTTCTTCGTCCCTGCAAATGGGAATACACAGCATCAAAACAAGCACTGACACGCTGGTACCAGCTTTAGATTTCATACTGAGTAGTTGGCAAATGCTACAGAGCGGGCCTATATTGGCTTTTTAACTTTTTGGTTAATTCTTCATGATGAAACATGTTCTTCTGTAACATTTTAAATGAAAAGTTCCCTGAACAAAACAAAAATACGTCTGAAAACTGCACAGTACAGTTTAGTTTAATGCCTTTTTAAAAGGAGAAAAATGACAACACTTGGCATGTTCCATAGACATTTCTAAAGAATAACTGTCATGTTAATAGGTCTACACTGGATTTCTCAAGCATGTTAGAGAAATGTCTTGTGGATGGTTTATAGGGATTGAAGGGTCTCATGGACAGAAATTTCAATTATGGAAAGTTGATAATAACAGAAAATGTACGACCCTAAAGAATGTTGAACTCAAAAAGAAATATCGCATTAATATCTGCTGAGGATTTCTCTCCCATCATGTTAGAATTTGCATTGAGAATTTAAGGAAATAATGAGAAAAATTATATCTAAATCATATAATTGAAAGATGGAAAGGAACCACAAACACACGTTTGAAAAATTTCAAAGCTAGACGAGAAGAAAGATACACAAATTATAAAACACAAGCTTCCCCAAGGAAAACAAGTGGAACAATTTTAAAATGTCATTTTGAAATATTGTGTATTATTTTGTTCTCTAGAATATAGAACAGCTGAAATCAGTAAACTGATAAAGTCGTGGTGCAAACTTAGTACAGTTCAAATAGCTCATGGTCCATGTAATAAATTTGGAGGGTATTAAAACACCCCACTCTAAAGTGTTTGCCATTGCAAGGGAAGTGGCAGCCCAGAAATCCCCACCTACCCACTCTTCAAGGTACACACACCAGTGTGTCCTATCTTCAAGTTTATGGAGATGTTTACCCATGGAGGACTACCCGGATGAGTCTCCTTGAAAGAAGAGCATTTGGCCTACCTCTCTGTGTTGATATATACAGAACTGACTAGGACATTTCCTTATCCCTGCAATTGGTTTTAAGCAATGCAAATCAGCAGAGGTGCTGATGTGTACTCTTTGAAGAAATGGGACAGGTCAGTGATTTCCCCCCTGCAGCTTCCAAGCAATGTGTGAGCTAGGCTGTGATGCCACACTGTTGGTAGAGAATGATCCTTGAGAAAAGAGGCTATGACTTCTCAGGAATTGGATTATACCTCAAAACTGATGTGTGGACCCAAAAACAGTAGATACTGCCCCAATCTGTGCTATGTAGATTAGTCTTTCTGCATATCTCTCTCTACTTACCGCAGAGGAGATTTCAGGTCTCCTGCCTAGCCCAGCTCACATCACTTATGTACTCCTGCCATTGGCACAGTGACTCATCCTCAAGCCATTCCCCTCTTCATGAATGAATAAAACCCGGTTCTGTACTGGGTCAAGCACTATGTTCTAGTTTGCCATCCTTCCAGCTGGACTTAGGGCCTCCTTGGCAACCCACAACTATAAATATACTGTCTTTATTCTCAGCATGGGTTGCACTGGAAGTAGTAGATTGGAATTAACTTGCTAGAATTCCAGTAACTTTTTGATGGGATTACAAATGTGGACTTTTATGGACCATGATGAGGTGCAGAAGAGCTTTCCATATTTACCTAGAAGCACCAATAAACCAAGCATAAACCAGTCCTCATTAGGAAGCTTTCAAATTACAAGATATCCTAAAATAAATAATGAATTTCTGCAGCAAATAGAAATGATGAGACATAAAAGTTATACGGACCTCCTAAGTCTGTCATCGGAGGAAGGAGGCAACAGAGGAAATGCTTGAGCAGTTATTCAATGATGTCGTGGGCCGGACTGTGTTCCCTCACACTTCATATGATGAGTCCCTTAGACCCAATACATCAGAACCTGATTTTATTTGGAGATGGAGGTTTAAAACAAACAAGAAAGATAAGACAAATCTAATAGGGTGAATACTAATCCTATGTGACAGGTGTGCTTTAAAAAAGTGGAAATTTGGACACACAAGAGACCTCAGAAGTGGACATGTATACAGAACATCTATGTAAAAGTGTGGCAAGAGCATGGCCATCAGCAAGCCAAGGACCCGAGGCTTCAGAGGAGACCAGCCGTGCTGCACCCTGATCTTGGATTCCGGCCTCCAGAGCTATGGGGAGAAAAATGAATGCCTCTGGTTTATAGTAAAATTTCCACTAAGTCGTACTTAGCTATGATAGTCATATCAAACTAAGAGAAATGTCTTCTGTGGTCTAAGCATGTAAGATCAATTATCTCATTTACTCTCTACTTCCAAAATTCAATTATCCTTTTGAGGAGAAGGTTGTCGTTATATGGCTTACTACGTTTGTTATAAATGAACACTATAAATAATCTATGACCAAAACCTTCTTAACCAGGACTCCCTTTCAATCTTTCCTAAATCTAACATTTAACAGTGATCTCTACTCACTCTATATTCACTCTAGATCTGCCTTTTCTTTTTGCTGCTTATGACCCTAGAGTTAAAATTTTTACATTTTATTTGTATTTTAAATGTTTTTTCAATTTTATCTCTTGATAAAAAATTGGGACTTAGTTACTGTACATATCCACATGCTTTAATTTAGAATTTTAATTTCCTTATTAAGAGTGAAAGCTGGTTTCTTTTCACTTCCCCAGCTAGTACTGATATGTCTTGTCTAACACTGGAGAACTATCATGCATGGTGGTGCTCACAGAGTTTCTGGGATATGTAGCACACAACCAACGCTTGTGGAACTGGACCCTTTCTGAGAAAATAGGCTCAGATGAACCTTTAAAATGGAAAGGCTTTAAGCCTTATGTAAAGATACTGTACTTTGAAGCTTGGGGGTTTCCTGAAAATATTATGATTCAAAGAGGAGAAGATACCAGTGATTAACTGTATCCTTTAAACCATGAAAGTGTCCAAGTTTGGGTGTCATTTTCATTCTGAGCATAGAGGTTACTTAGCAGTAATAATGGCTAAATGGTAAATTTTGTCTCCTAGGAATATTTTGGTAAACATTAAGTGGCATAGTGCAGGTAAAAACACTTAATGAAATATAATGAGCAAGAGAGTTATTCAATTTACAGAATAAGAAATACTTTTTACTCTTTTGATATTAAGTTTAGGAAAAGCATATTTCTTTACAGTTCAAAGTAGAGTGGAGACCTATCTAAAGGATTTTTTACTAGTTGTGCAAAAATTAAACTGGTCAATATCTTCAGATAAAACACAATTTTTGTGTTATGTGAGCTATTATGTCAGAGGGATCCTAATTTCTAGTTGGACCCCTGGTATCAGAGCCTTCAGGAATATAAAAATTATAATCAATGAATCCTCCAGAGTGATTAGTAGAGTGTTAGCTTTTAAGGTAAGTCTGTCCTGCTTTAAATTCTGTCAGCATTGCTAAGATGTTTTGTCAAATTGAAAGATATAACTTTTCAATTTATATATGATCTACGGCATTGTTCATAGCTATTTGAGGAGCATTCACCTTCCCAAAATGTGTAAAGTTACACATTTTATGGCAGGCAAAGGGGTTATTATAAAACACCATAAAATGTGGCACACTTGTCAAAATTATAACTAGCAAATTAGTACACATTTTTAAAAGCTAAAGCCTTCAATCTGAAATTTATGCTTTTAACATAGAGACAAAATTGAAATTTCATTTCTTTATTCTCTGCTCTAAATTGCCATTTTTAACTGCAACCTTATATTTCTAAGCTTTTAATGTTTGAATTCAAAGTATTAGCAACATAGTCTAAGCCAAAGATTCTGAGCGGATTTCTCTAATTGATGTGGCACCCTTCCAGCTCTGGCGATGATACAGGCAGAGCTATTTCCTGGTGACTTTAAAAGAAGAGGGATATTGATGCTAATTATAATTTACCTTTACAAGAAACTCTCCAGGCACTTGCAGGAATATCACGGTGATGAATTGCTTATAAAATGTTGGTACAAAAGAAAATTCTGCACTTGTTTTATAAATAAAGCCAAACAAACAGTATTCAGGGAGGAAAGAATAGCAAGGTATTTTACAGCCGGGCAGACCGAGGGAATAGGCTCCTGACCAGTTCCACCTCTCTATAATAGGTTGGTTCTGAAAGTCATGTTTACAATGGCTATGCAGGTAGGGGAGCGCAAATTGAAGTCCATTTTTTCCCTGAGTATCTTCATCTTTCTGTTTCTACAAAACTGCTTTTTGTTTATGGGTCTCTGGAGACCCATAGGAAAAAAAATATTTCAAAATTGAGCATGGGGACATCAAAATGTGTTGGAAGTTGTGGGAAACAGAATATTTCCAACTGTGTTCAGCAGTGGAAAGGTCACAGTGACAGGAACTTGTCTGTTTCCTAGTACTGGTAACAAAGTCCGGGGAAGATGACAGTTTTGCTGGAAGTAAACGTCTCTACCGGCAGAATTCTCACTGGCTTCAACACTTCCTGTATCAATATGAATGAAGGGTTCATGATATAAGAATATAATAAAATGTAGAAGATTAATAAAACAAAAATGGCCAAGAAAACCCTTAAGATGATGGAACAGTCCATCTTTTTGTTGCACAGGACATCTTTTATATTAAAACTAAATGAAAGATATTCTTGCAGATTGCATGTTTTTCAAGTGTATTGGATGACACAAGTGAAAAGTAGGAGATTTAGAAGATAATTTTTTTGGTTTTTGATTTTGCTACTAATTTACTGAGTTAACTTGAATTAAATCATCTTTATAAGTATTGGTACAATTATTAAACAATAAATAGTTAAGATTACAAATCACCAGAAAAGTACTGTTTTGGGGGAGAGAAGTGTGAAAATGAGTTATTGTTATGTTGTCCAGGCTGGTCTGGAATTCCCAATCCTCCTGCCTCAGCCTTCTGAGTCTCTAGGATTACAAGTGTACACCACCAGCTTTGGCTCTACATCCTTGGCTTTTTAGACACATGATATTTCTAAGTACATGACATTTTAAACAACCTTTTCCATTTCACTATAACTTTGGTAACAGTAAATGAAAGACAGTTATTTTTTAATACAAGCATTTTCCATGACGGTCTACAGCACGGCTTTAGTCTAAGCTCTGTATTTACGTTGCATACACGAGGGAAGAGGAAGCAAGAGATGGAAAGAGAATTTTGCATGGTCTTCTCACTTCTTTGCTATTCTTAGGCCTAGAATAGGTTGAGTTATGTGTATAAGTGAGCTGTCAAGGGAGAACCACTGAGAACAAAGTGGTAAAACTGTTTCCTAGATACTGTAATGATCAACAAGCAAAAAGCATGAAAGAAAGGGTAAAGAATAGAAAGAGTTAGATCATTAATGCAGGAAATTTTCTAAGAAGTTGAACAGTGAACAAGGTCTCATTCATCACAGTTTAAGGCCACTTAACATCATTGCCTGTCACTTCTGATGAGCCTGAAAAATGCATTGAATGTGCCTTCATCAAAGGTTTTGAATATTTTAAAAAATATACTATCTTTAATATTTTACTATTGTTGACTTCCATATTTCAAAAGGTATTTTGCAGATATAATACCTTTCAATCTTTCCAATCTTTCTAATTCCATCTCTCTCTGTTTCCCATTCTATTTTTAATAGACTAGGCTTTCTCAAGCCATAATCAATTATCTACTAAAGGGACTTTTCTTTGCTTTAAAGGGAATTTGATCCTGGTGTGCTATTTTTCTGGAATACAAACCAGAGATTATTTCTTTAGCAAGATGCAAAAATTGCACAACTATCATGACAGCACTGAAAGCACAGTCCAGTTCTTTATATCGAGTTATTTATATTGCACCTAGAAGCCAAAAAATGAAAGCTTTTTAGCACACAGGTTGAAATGCTGGACAGCATGGATATTAATGAGCCAGTTCTAAAACTCAGAAATGAACTGTTAGTATTATCCACACAAAATTAGCTTCAGAATAAACAGCTTAGACAGCACATGAAAATATCAGAACAAATCCAATAGAAAAGTGCCTCAGGGACATCGCCCAGACAGAAACTGCAATCAAAATGGGTGGAAGCACCAATCTCCTAATCATCTCTGGCATCAAAGTCTTACTACATTAATTCTTGTCCTTTGGCCAATTTCTATCTGAGATCATTTCTAAAGGAGTGGGTAAAGGAGTAAAAGGGAAAGGGGTGGAAGAGCTTTTCTTTTATATGCTTGGAACAACTACTAAGCTACAATAGCATTTATTCACTTCTGTTGCATTTAAGGGAGTGTCACACCTAAATCATTCACAGTCACATAGAATCTTAGCATATTTTATAAACAGATCAAAAGCAACAGAGTCTATCCTCATTTTTAGGTATGTATTACCGTGAGGTAAATATCTTATACAAATCTTATTCAAGATAATGCAAAAATATCCTATACACTGGGTTAAAAAGTATAGAACAAATGTAGAGGGAAATAGAACAAAGTATCTGCATCTCAAACAAAAGAAGCAAGTGTAAGCTTGCACAACAAAGATGCTTACCCATTTTTTCAAGGACTAAAATTCAGCATTGGAATGTAGTGAAATACTGAGATATCCAATACACAGGGTGAGCTATATCCCAGGGATTTCCGTAGATTCATATTATACAAGTCAATGGCCAATCACAAACTTTGAATCTGCATTTAACTCTAGGTAATGGATCATGACAAATCTAGTAATCTAGTGTGGTCATAAAATATCTTTTTCTAACTTTTTGATAATCCTTTAGTTGGATTCTAAAAATCACCTTATCAATGAATTGTGGCTAAACACATAAATTTTAACCTTAGCTTACTTTGTTGAGTCAATTGAATAGGAATAATAACATGTTCAGGTACTAGTAACAGAACCATTTCACAACTTAATAAACTGAAACACAGATAGGTATAAATATCATAAGCTATAAGGGAATAAATAAGTGCAGGTTGTTCAGAGAAAACAATTCTGAGTTGACCTCATCAAAACATTCATTTAGGAAATTTGGCAGATGAGAAATTATATCTGCAAAGCAAAAGAAAATTGCAATTCCAGCCAAAACAAGATTAAGATTTAAGGTATTTAACATTTCTTTTATTTATTTAGTAAGTTTAAATTCTGGGTCTTTTCTGAATTAACATCACAGTTGTTGAATGCCTTTATCCCTATAATTACTTAGGGAAAAGCAATAAAAGCCCAAAAGTTTAATTTCCTTCTGTATTTTCACCTCTTAGTGGATATCTGACAAGTACAACCTACCATTTCCAACCCTTTGGTGTCCTCACTTTTCTAAGTGGGAGTGTGATATTTACCATGTTGTAGTCAAGGTACTGTGAGCAGAAAAGCTAAAGTAAAACTCCTGCTTTCTATAATATAGATAGGTATTTTAATTTCCTTATAAATTACAATCAACATGGATGCACACATATAATTTATAAATTAAAATATATATATGATATCACGTTTAACATTTTCATTCTCAAAGATGCGGTATGTTCTGTCTAACACTGGCAGCAACAACAGTGCAAACAACACTGTGAGGTCTGTAAATATCAATAGTGAAACTTGGATGGCTCATGCACAGCAACATTTGGAGGTAACTGGGAACTTCCTTTCCCACAATTAAAGAGGAGAATTTAGCAATATCAAAAGACTAAGTAAAACCTGAACACAGACAAGAGCACTTTTCCCTGGCATGAGCTATGGCTGATCTAGCAGCTTCCAAAGTCTCCCTTGGGTTAGGCTTCTTGGTAGCAGCTGAGAGTTTTGAACGTGGGGTTGTGAGGAGGTGGACTCGAGTAGTAAAACAATGAAGACAGCCGCTCCTAAATCAGGTTTGTGATTTTTGCCTAGAGAAGAAAGCCCTCAATAAAAAACCACAAATGCCCCATTGAATGCCAAGAATGATTGACTAATCCTAGACAAAAACATTAAATATAAACTAAGTAATAAATGTTAAGCCTTTATTAGTATTTTAATGACATTTTTATTACTGAGTTGTGGTTTTGCTTAAAAAGTTAAACGGCCTTGAGTTTCTTCCTTAATCTCTCTTTCTCTAGAAGCTTTGTAATTTATATAGTGATTTTGCAAACTTTCTGATTTTATAGAGTTTATGCATAGGGTCAAAGGAAAAAAGTGTAAACTTCTAAAAGAGTTTCTCAACATTACTGGTATCTCTGTACTATTTCATCTATATGTTATGTAGCCTTGTATGGTTCATAACTCAATGTTTTCTTATATAAGGCAAAGAAAAGAATATAGAACAGCACACTCTAGTTAACAGGACACTCCTGTGCTTCTCAGAGTTGGGGCTCTGAGGGGTGTCAGGGACCACAGATTATAAATTGAGCCCAGAGGATGCCCCAGGCCATCCTTGTACTGCCCTTTGAGCTAGATTAGAATGCAGAAACTGAATAATATTATTCAGCTATAAAGAAAGAAAGTTTTGGGGACTTTGTAGGCAAGTGGACAAAACTGGAGTCCATACTCATAAGTGAAATAAATCAGCGATACATGTGCAGGCAACGTATTGTATCACTGGTGTAAGAACCCGAGGGTGGGAACATAAACTAAGAGACATGAAGGAAATCTGTTCTAAAACAAAGAACAGATGGGATGAAGGAAAGTAGAAAAGAAAAAGACAAAAATGTATGTAGGTATATATGAATATGCATATATGCAGGAGGGCTAATATGGTTCTACTATTGTATTATATCACTTAATGCTAAGCAATAATCGATGATGGGTTATTTGATCAATCTTG
>PVLD010003878.1:0-81960 GCA_004027595.1 Dinomys branickii | reverse complement strand
GTTTTTTTTGTTGTTGTTGTTTTTGCTGTTGTTGATGTTTGCCTGTTTTGTTTTTTGTCTTTGGATTTTTGGTTTTTGTGTTTTTTCTGTTGTTGAGAGGATTAATTGTCTGACTAAATTTGCATGTCCGGATATGGGCTTATATATTTACACTTGGAAGATATCAATGGATAAAGCAATAACCACTGTTGAGATCATATCACCTTGTCTATAGATTAGTTGTGATTGTACTAGTTTTTATGCTAATTGGTGTCTGTTTGTCAATATGTTTTTGTACTTGTATTTAAAAAAAAAAAAAAAGAATGCAGAAACTGTCTGTTCTCTTCCAGTCACAGCGAATGGGCTTTTTGTTTGTTTGGTTTTTGTTTTTGTATTGGGCACTTGTGCCACAGAGCTATATCCCCAACCCACGGTCACAGCTAATGGTAGTGATACTTAGGGCAGGATAAGACCTGCTGAGGAGAGTAAGGATCTTCAAAGCAAAGTGGTAGCAATAATAAATAGTTCTTCCGAAGGAAACTGCAGTCTCTTTACTGCCCCGTCTCATCCTTGCAAGAATGCTCTGTTCTTCTTCCTAGGCAACCATAATTGCCATTACTGTTCCAGGAAACACTCCCTACCCTTCACCCATCATCTTTGACACAGATGTCATCAGTAAATATGGAGACTCTGGCTGCCTCGTGGTCTTTTGTTCCCCGTGAACAACTGGTCAGGCCAGTTCCCCACTGCATCCCCATTTCTGTCTCTTGCTCTTTTTGCTGTGTACTAACAGCTTGCAGGACCCCGGGGACTCACTGCAGAGGTCTGCACTAGTGAAGTTGCCAGTTGGTAAAATACTCTACCCTAGTGTGTCTAAGTAAATCTCTAAAAGTGAGGTTAAACCAATAACAGTTTATATTTTCTTTTAGTATACTTATTAAACAAATACTTTATTATAACAAAAAAGACTGATTTAAATGTAGGTTTCTCTGACATCTATGACTCAACAAATGACCTTACAAACCTAAAAATCTAGGTACATTGTGAGGTATTTCTTACAAAAAGCATTCAGTACCCTATCTTTCAGTACCTAGTACTTTTGAGGTAAGTATAGTGGTATAAACCTATAATCTCAGGCTGAGGTCAAGATCCAAGTTTAATCCTAAATGATTTAGTAATTTAATGAGTCCCTGTATCCAAAACAAAACAAACAAGACATTTAAACCAGGTGTCATGGCACATACCTGTAACCCAGCACTTGGGAGGCTGAGGTAGGACTATCTTCATGTATTTGAGGCCAGTCTTGGCTACCTAGGTGAGTTTAAGGGTAGCCTACACTACATAGTGAGACCATGTCTCAGAAAACCTTTTTTGAAAAGGATCTAGGGATGTAGCTTAGTGTGTGAGGCCCTGCTTTGATTTCTAGTAATGCAGATGTGCGCACACACACACACACACACACACACACACACAGAGGCACATGCACAAGTACACACATATGTGTACAAAAGTATAGCACATTTGTATGGTTTAAATAGGAACATATGATGATCCATATCATGCATATGAACTCACATTATGTGATTCTGAAGAAATGGTGCCTGCCTGAGACCTGTATTAAAGGGAGAAAGCCATCTAAAATAGTGGGTGTGTGGAACAACACATTTAAAATGAGCACTGAAGATAAAAGTAAAAGTGAGGTATTTTATTAATATTTGAATTTATTTAATTTTGAACATTTCATATTCAAATATATTAGATTAATTTATTATATTTAAATTGAACATTTAAAAATGTCAAAATAAATTTGAAATTTACTCCTATGGCACTTTCCCTATACATAAATTTTTTGTTCATTTTTAATAGCAGTAAGAAATGAATGCTCACATTTAAGATATATTATCTACAGGCTTTGAATGAACAAGGTTAAGTATGTTGAAGAAAACAAAAGATTACCCATATTAAATACTACTGTTATTTCTCTTCATTGATTTTCTGTGTATTACAATGTGAGTACATTTTCCATTTATTTAAATTAGGAAGGTTAATAAATGTGACAAAATTTTAACTTTGAATCTCATTACACAGTAAAGGACTAATATTGCTCTTTGGAACAAATATTAAGTATTTCTATGGTTTGTATGAGACATATGGTATTTTTTGATGAAACTAAAGAAGAAAGTGGGTATATATTTAGCATGAAACAATGAAGAATCAAGTAATATTAGAGGTTTTGGAATTATATGTTTGTTTACCCTTGAGAAATAAATTAATTCAGACTACCTGACCTGCTCAAAATCTAGGAGTGTACAAAATGAAGAATATGAAGACATCCCATAGATGATTTATTTCCATTACAGTTCAGAAGATTATAAAACAGTCTGAAATGCCGGCATGGTGGTTTACACCTGTAATCCCAGCACTTGGGAGTTTGAGGCAGGAGGATCCTTATGAATTTGAGACCAGCCCGGGCAACAGAATGAGTTCAACGCCAGCCTGAACTGCATAGGGAGACCTTGTTTCAAAAAGACCAAAAAAAGATCTGAACTGAGAGTTTAATCTCAGTTATACAAAATATTCTGGAATATTCAGGAACTCAGTTATAATTTCTATGATCACCAAAGCATTAACATGATGTATGTGGAAAATATTGCACTCCAGAGATTGTTGTGACCTTCAGGTAAGAAGAAAACAAAAGTCCTAAGGATTTGGATCAAGAGAAGATTCTTCTTATTTGGGTCAGTGTTTTTGAATAATGTGCCAAGAAATTTAGCACAGTGCATTACGTAGGCAGGAAGAATTACATAATATAGGAAGAGTAAACAGTTCTTTATCCAAAACTAAATAAAATAAATAAATAAATTTACATTCAAACCTTAACTTTGCCCTGCTTTTAACCCCAGGGAGAATTTACCTGGCATATTCTATTCCAAATTTCCTTATTTTAAATGGGGAGAAATATTTACCTTGCATGATTCTTGCAGTGATTTAAAATGTCATCTCTCTCTATATATATATGTATATATTAGCATTAGTTTTCTTGCACAATAAACAATGGAAGTTAATATTAACTCTTACTATTTTAAAGAAAAAGTTCAATAATAAAACTGTATAGAGAAATAATGAAAATACACATAAAATCGATTAATACTCAGCATTATCAAGAAAGACCATAAGAGAATTAAGAAACTCATCTTTCATTTTACTGAATGGGAAATTAAACTGGAGAGAAATTAACTCACCTAAATGCCTAAATGTATATACACTATAACTTCTCAAATCATTTCTTTCTCTCTTTTTCCTAACAATTTATTCTGGATGAAAACTCAAGGTTGACTGGCATGTTTATTTTCCATTAACACACTCATTCATTCATCATTTCAGTCATTCTACCACTACTTACCAAGGTAAGAATAATGCCCAATTCATGTATTATGACACAACACAGACAGTGTCCTCATCTAGGAATTTCCAGTTTAAAACATTTATTATTATCTGCTATAGTTATGTGCTCATAATAGTGGTAAGCCTAGAGTTATCGGGAAATACACCTAAAGGATTAATAGAATTTTTTAATTGGGCCAGGAGATGAGGGCCACTTGTAGGATGTGAAGTGCTCAACACACACAGCAGAATGGTCAGCATGGTGAGTCTTCCCAAAATAAATTAGTTTCTTATATCTACAGGACCAAATTGCTCTTTGAGGATATAGGGACTTATTGGTGTGGGATCTACATTTTCAGATATGGTTTCCACCAAGCACTGCCTGGCGGCAAACTAGAAAAGCCACTAAGGGAGAGGCTGGAATAGTAAACCAAAAGGAAAAGCTAGCATATATAGGTAGAGAGGTGGAGAGGAGGGTGATGGACTGCAATCTGACTGCTACGGGGCTTGAAAAAGAGGTGAACTCTCAAGACACATATGGTCCCAAAGATCAAAGCAAGAAAGCACGATGGGTCCCATGATGCTGGTGCTTATCATAGTATCAAACACTTCACATGGTTCAAGGCAATGAAAAGGTAATTTTGAAAAACCAGTGATGAGTTTAACTTCGCTGGTGGATACAAGTAACTGGATCACTTTACTCACTATGAATAGATCAACTAGTCATATCATGTTACTTAACACAGTAATTATACAGAAAACAGCTCAGAAACATCTCACTTCTATCAAGATAACCAACTTCCAGGACTCTGAAGTATAAAACATTGAATGAGTGATAAGAATACCAAATAAACATGAGGCATTATTAGAACGCCTTAGTGGGAGAATCGTAATGGTGACCGGATGTATCTGGTTTTGGAACGCCAATCCAGTTCTTCACTCAATATATATTTCTGGACTAGCTCATTGCCAGAGCTAGTTGCTACAAGCAATATGCACATAAATCAGACATTGTTTAATGTATGAAATGCACAAAATTAACATTGTAAAATATATAATTTCTTAAAGTGTTGAAATATACCCTTAATTAGCCTATAAATTATTTCCCTAAATACTCACTTCTGGATTATGGATCTTCCTTCACAAACTTAGGTCTCACTCAAAAACTAGCAAGAGTCAGGAATTTCCTATGAAGTTTGTTAAAGATGTCCTCATTAACACTGAAGTAGAAAAGCATGAATACAATTATTTGGCTCAAGAGCTATGATAGCAGGATTCTGTAGCTATAGAAAGAGCTGCCAGTGGGGAGAGAAGTAAAACACACATCAGGTGATAGAGAATGACAGGGAATAGTCAACTTAAAAAGTGCACTACAGTTCAGTACACATTTCCATTAATCCCTCTCAAGATACTTTCACTCCATTGTTCATGCTACTTTCTGAGGCAGTTCAGGAAGTCCTCTTTTGTGAGTGTGTTTATGAATGATGATTAAAAAGTACATTGACTGCTGCTAAGAGCCCTCTAATGGGAAAGCAGGCCCGTAAAGTTATTAGTGTGTCGTCATCCACTTTGTTCACCAGATCTGACACCGTGTTACTGTCAGCTCTTCCCCAAAGTCAAAACGATCACAAAGGAAGGCACTTTCGGTAGGTTCAGGGCATCAAGGCAGCCACACTGCACAGCTAAAGACGTTCTCCTAAGAGGACTTCCGGAACTGCTCCAGAGAGCGGCAGGGAAGATGGAACAGCTGTATTTAAGTGAGAGAGTTACTCTGAGCGGGGACGATGGCCATGTGTTCTTACTCTAATAAATTTTTATTTAAATACATGCTATCTCTTTAATCACATGGTATGCATAAATTTAGAGGGAGGGTGGAAAAAAACTTCAAGAAGAAAATCCTTGATGCTAACCAAGAATTCCCTGGGACTCAAGGAACATGAATTCAGTGAAAGGGAACACAGGGCTCATCCTCTCCTCTTGCTGTCGACCCGTCGCCAATTTCCCCTGTCATGGCGCTGAGCTAACACCCATGTTGCACCTCTTCACAGAGATAACTGCTCCCCCCCAAAAAATACCTCACATCTACATTTATTTGTTTATCCAATAAGCAGTGCTGAAGGACATTGCTTTCAGTCTTGGACTATTATAGGACCACAGTTAGTCTGTAAGTTTTCACAAGGTTTGTCTATGTGTGCAGGCATTTGAAATTTACTGAATAAACCTAAACCTCTATTGCAGACTTTAAGGGGCTTGTAATCTCTTTCTTATTTCCCCATACCCATTAACACAGCTTCTTTCACATAAAAACAAGAGTAAATAAATATTGTGTCAAACTTCATATAATGAGCCGGAAATAGGAACAATGTAAAAAGCACGATTTGACAATGTAAGTGTCGAAATGGTCAAGGGAGTATATAGAATTAGTGATGGACAGAGAATACTGTGTCTGAAGAACGTATCATAATGTTAAACACAAAGATTTTTAGAGACAGGTGTTGCAATTGAGTTTTTGGAGGGAGAAATGGAGGAACAGTCCAGGGAAGGAGGATTTTGACTCCACAGAGACCACAGTGAAAATCCAGGCTGCTTGTGTGATGGTTATGCCTCTTAAATTTTCCACTGTGGTGAAAGCATTCAGTCCCCATAGACTGACTTGTACTTTCAAAAACATGAAATTAGGTCAGACTGTGAGAGCCCATGGTTGAGAGGTCCTTAGAGCACCACCTCTGAGTTCCATAACAAGGAGTTGGCAGAAGGGGTTCCACATCAGCAGAGGCACTTCCTTCCAGGCCAATCTTTCACTCATACAGTTACATGGGTCTCTCTCTCATGCATTCAGCACAAAATTTCCAGGCTGTTAACCCACCTCTATTGATGAACAAACGCTTCTGTCAGATATTAGACATACTACATAGAATAGAAGTATATGAGTGACTCCAAAATCACATCACCTCTGACTGTCATGTAACAGCACTCTATTGCTCAGCACTAATCGCTCATTCTGAAAAGACTTCATTACAATTGCTAATTAGAATAGAAAATCAATTTGTCACCAAAAGAGAGTTTAATCATAAAAAGTATGCCTTTAAATTTTGAAAAGTTAAAAATAATTAAATAACACTGCATTTATGCCATCCTACCCCATTTGTTTCCCAACACAATGGTTTTAGTGGATATCATGAAATTTAAAAGAATAGATCATTTTATGAATAAAAATTAAAACAAAAAATCCTGTTTGATTTTTATATGCCAACATAAATCCTAAGAATTTGCCTCTAGAAAAGAGTTGAATAAACTAATATTTAATGGAAATAGTATCTAAAAACATCTAACAACATTATGTAATATTTTTTATTCTTTCTTTCATCAACCAATAAAGTGCAAAGTAACTTCTATGGGTATGACTATACTACTTTACCTGCTTTTGTAATATCTGTCTATTATGTAACTTTATGGACACTAAACTAGACATTAAATATTTATATAATAGATTTAAATACAAAAATGTTACTACCTATCATAATAATTATATTGATAATTTATTAATCACTACTTGTAATTATTTATAGTTTACCAAATGTTGTGATTACATATGTATATATGTGTATCACAAATACTATGCATATCCTAACATTATATACCTACTGCCATAGTATTCTCTCTAATTTAAAAGGTAATAGAAGTTTAGAAAAATTAAGCCCCATACTGATTAATCTTAGAGCTCTTGGAACACAGTTTTAGCTGACCCTAAAATCTGCATCTTTCATATCTTTCAAATAGACCCGGATAGCCTTTTCTAGGGAAACCAATATTTCCTTTGGCTTCCTGTTCAACTCCTTACATTTCTTTTTGCATGTGAAAAATCAGCTACACAAAATCCCAAGTCTGATGCAAAAGTGAGCCAATTAGCTTTGCTAAGAAAATACCAAGAAACCCTTAGATATTTTCCTGCAGTGTGTCCCCCCCACCCATCAGGTGGACGTGTGAGTGGAAGTAACTGTCTTCACATCCACTGGCATCCATGAGTCACACTTCAAGCACCATCATTTCTTTCCCCTTCATTATGAAAGTCAGCTAGTCTGGAGGGACTCATAGTAGGGTCCCTTGCCCTGGGAAACTATTTTTCAGTAAATCAAAAGAACAACCCTGGCCCTGTAGCACAGTGACGAACTGTTTGCCCAGCATATGGGAAGACCTGCTTTGAACTCTTAGCTCCATGTAAAACAAAACAATCTCTTGTACCAAAGGAAGAGATGAAAAGAAAAAAAAGATTAGATTGAATTCTTTTTTCCCTTTTAGTCATATTTTAATTCCTTAAATACTTTTCTCAAGAAATGTGGCACATGTACACACACACTAAGTTGGAATGCAAGAAAACTGGGTAAAACAAAATAAAGAGCTAAAGGAAGAAATTTAAAAAACAACTCAGGATTTTTTGTGAAAGACATGGAAGTGAGAAACTATGTGATCAAGAGATAAACTTAAACCCTTTGCAGAAAAATAGATGCACCTTGGGATGATAATGTTAAGTGACATAAATCAGACACAAAGGCTTGAATAGTGTATGGTTTCTCTAATATGAGAAATACAAATTATAAAAAAGAGCAAAACATAGGTGATAGGAAGTAAGAGATAGGTCTTTCTCAAATGGGAAGATGATCAATGGGTGGAGGGAGGAAAAGGGGTTCATAAAAGGAATTGATGTGCATGCACCAGCCTCACACACACACTATGTATGGCAAACATATACTAATGAAAAATAATTTTTTAAAAGTTAGGAGGCAACACTGAAGTCAGAGAATAGTAAGTATTATAATATTTCCATTTTATTTGGGTTACTACAATGAACTGACAGTGCTATTTATAAAAAGAAAAAAGGAACTATAATTCTGATTATATAATTATATGAATCACATGTCTCAGACACTGGGCAAAGAACTGTATATGTTGTATTTCATTGAATCTACGAAGCAGCAACAAAACATAGCTTGCATGATAATGCTTACTTTATAGGTAAAGAAACAGAGCATAGGATGAGGCTATGTAATTTGCTCATGGAAACAATGTTATGAGGTGCCAAACTAGACTTGGAACTCTGGCAGTCTCATTCCCAGAATGGATATTTATCCTCTTCTCCCAGTATTCACAAGAAATAATATTATTTGCATTTTTCCTGTTCTTGCTAAGGCACTAAATATAATTCTGGACAATGTTACATACTACGCTATTAATATTCTACCTGGCTTCTTAATAAGAAAAACAAATGATGACTCTTATACATACAATATTAAGTCGATATTGTTAGTCACCCATTAGGTGTTAGGGGGCTCCCTGCCTAATGCTACAAAGTAATGATATGATCTCATAGAAAGTGTGGGTGACTTCAACTGCAAAGTTAATTCAAAGGCTGAAATTTCAAGTCAGTTTTCTTTGAGCATGGGCTCTGCTTTCCTCTGGCCATGGGGCCATGAAGGAAAAATGGCAGGACACAAACATGGCCAATTGTTTTAGCAGTGGAAATGCACTTTCCTTCAGTGTCACAGGAACAAGCGATTAAGAGCAGAAGGCTTGAATAATCCTTCCACAGACGCCCATACTCCAAACTATCTAGTCTCACCTTCCTAGAAATAGGATCTGATTCTTTATGGGGATATAAGATGTACCAAAAGTTGTAGATCCTTATATGCAGTGCAGTGATGGACTCCTTAAAGAACTCATGCAACAAGCAGCTGCCCTGGTGAACTACACACATAAGACTCCCGTGTATTTCATCAGAATGCTCTCACATGCAGCATAATTATGAATCATTAGTCCTTCTGTTTCAAAAACAAGTAAAATACTTACATTATTAATAGAAGAGCATACTGATTCCGTTCCGTAAAATCTTTGGGTAAGGACAACTGTAAAGGAAGTTCTTTTAAAGAAAGAGCAAAATATTAAAGATGTAGAATCATTTATACATAAAATTATAAGAAGCAGAAAAAGTTGTTTTTCAATAGCAGCATGCATAAAACTTTACCATATTCATCAATATGAACGATTTTAATTTCTGACTTTACTGTCCTCTTCTTTTGGAGAGCTTGCTTCAGCACAGAATTGCTTTCCAATATAAAATAACCTGTAAACCAAAAAGGGCAGTATAAATAGCTAATTCTTGTCAACTAATCAAGAAACAATGAGACATTCAAAAAATTATGCAGCTGGCATTTGGCATGCAGTCTGCCAGGTGTTCTTACAATTTGTTTCCTAAATTACTACAACAATATTCAAACTGAGCTCTTTTCCTCTAGTAAAATTTTCTCAGTTTGCTCTTACCCATTGGTATTAGAAGCCACATCTCCAAAATGAAAATCAGAACATGTTTTTATCCCATTTAGGACTACGAAAAGGAAAACAAAATTATCTAGTATCACAAAAGATGAAATTTGAAATGTGTAGATAGCAATACAAAAACTCAAGGTAAGAGAAAAATTCAGTCATCAGAAAAAATACAGAAATGACAGACACAATATAATGTCCAGAGAAGAACATGAAAACAGCAATTAAATTATCACTTAGTTGTTCAATAAGGTGGAGACTATTAGGTATTGCTAGAAGCAAACACTATGAGATATGAAATACATGAATCCTACACCATCTAAGATGAAAACACACTGAATGGGATTCATAGAATGTTAATCACACCAGATAAACATAATGAATTTGACAGTGTAACAATAGAGAATTTTTTAAATGAAACAAGAAAAAATTGATGAAACATGAAGACAAAGTAGATGAGTGAGTTGTGTAAATTTATTTCCTTTCTGTCTCAGCATTTAAGTTGCAGAGACTTGGCTGCTGAGTTCTCCTTATGCCGTTTTCACTGATTCTTTGGGTTACTTTATGTCTGTTTTTGTTTTTGTTTTTTTAATGTGCACTTCACTGAGTTGATCTTTTGATAAACTGCAACCTAGATAATTTTTACTGGATAATATGTATTGCTAAAGTTTAAATAAACTTGAAATGAGAAAAACAAAACAAACGAACAAAAAACCATGAAGGCAGTTTCCATAGCTTTCTAGCATTTTCCATGAAATCTATCTATCTATCTATCTGTCTTCTCTCATCCATCTATCTACCTGTCTGTCTATGTGTGAAGAGATGATACATACTAAAATACTGAAACTTCAAATTCATGGTCTATGTCACTTTGATTCTTTAGTATTTATCCTACACATGTTATGTAGCTTTCATTTTAGGGGACTTATGCATTTCATTAGATTTATTCCCAGATACTATATTATTTCTAACATTATTTTATGTAGTGTTTTAGACTATGCTTAATTTGTAATAAAAATTTATAAAGTAATTAAATTTTGTATATTGATATATACCTGAAAACAATAAATCCAATTTTTTCAAATATTTATTTTATGTGTGTGTTCTATAGATTATCGCTTGCTGGTTTTTATTCTGCAGAAAAGTATGCATTCTGCAAATAAAAGTTGTACTATGCAAATTTCTTTCTACTGTCTATTGACCTTGTTAAATTCTCTATCATGATGTTGTACAGTGAAATGAAAGTTCTCAGTCCTAGGGAAGAGTCTCATTTTTTCCTCATTAAAGATGATTTCATAACTTCTCTGTGGCTATAACTCATCAAGCGAAGGAATTTATTTCCTAGTTTTATGTTGCTGATTAATTTTGTTATTAATGTATTATTACTATTTGTCAAATTTATTAAATGTTATTTTTTTAATCTTTTGAGATGTTATTGAAGTATAGTGAATTATATTGAATGTTACAATGGATTCCCTCAGTAAACATTATGTGGTCATAATATATGATCCAATTTATAAATTGCTGAATCTAACTTGCTACTATTAAGAAATTTTGCAGTTAAATTCATAAGAAAACCTTAAGAATTTTCTCTAGAGCTGGTTAAGCACTCATATTCTTCTGAGCTGGTGTATTTCATGGAAATACTTATTTTTCCATCTGTTTTGAAGCATAGCTTTGTGGAATAAATTAATCCAGGTTAGAAGTTATTTGCTTTTACATCTTGAAATGCATAAGCTCCAAGTTCTTCTGGCCTTTATCATTTGTGTTGAGAAGTCTGCTTTGATTCTGGATTACCTTCATATGCAATTTTGTTTGCTTTTCCCTAGCTACTTTTACAATTCTGTGATTTATTTTCTTTTTTGGCTGGATGGCGGGTAATTTGAGCACATACTTTGGTGAACTTCATTTTGCACCCAATTGGTATAGTGTTCTATAGGCACCACTTGTACTTTAAACTCTTTTCTTGTATTTGAAAAAAAAAAATTATGATTCCTACAATCATGTTAGTGAATCCATTTGTGCTAATTTCTAGTTTTTCTCTAACTCTGATTAGCCTTAGATTGACCAACTTGTCATCTAGTAGCTGCTAAATGGTATTTTCTTGTTCTCTTATTTACTTTTTGGCTTCTTTGAGCTCTTTATTGTAATTCACTGTTTTGTCCTTCATATCAAACACCCTGTTATCACATTATTTCTTCAATACAGCTTTTTATTTCAGGTATTTCTGTCTGACACATTTTTGATAATCCCACATCCTTGTTGAATCTGTCATTTAGATTTTGGACTGTTCTGTTTAGCTCTGACAGTTTTTTACTTATTTTCCTGAAATGCAACATGGTCATGCTGAGTAAAATTCCTGTGAACTTTTAATTCATTTCCTCTTTGAATTCATCTATTTTCTTCATCTGTTCTATGAACATTTCGGAGTCTTCTTCTACCTAGTATTTGTCTTCTTTTCTCTTTGTGGCCCTTGCTCTGCTTTGGGAGAGTTGGGGGAATCTGAAGACCTTCTGTTTCCTTGCATCCCCATGGTTCTATGTGATTGCCAGAACTTTCTGATAGGGAGGATGATATGATAGGTAGGATACAGAAAAGCCAAGGGTTTAGGTTGAGGGGAGATTTATTGTTAATATCAGAGAAGATAGGAGTGACTGGGGGAGATACATATGGGGAATAAAATAGTTTTGGAGCAGGAGGTCATACGTTTGGAAGAAATAAAGGCTTGTCGTAATATTTTTGCAGACGTTTGAGATGAAGAAACTATATAGGGAGCTGAGACAAAGGAGACAACCTCAACGCTTATGAAAGAAAAGATACACAAAATAACAACTTAATAAACACAGGAGATCATAAAAGAACAAAACATAACCTCACATTACCAAATAATTCAAAAATGTTTTCCCCTTAAAATCAAGAACAAGACCAGGATATCCACTATCACCTCTTCTATTCAGTGTAGTACTAGGAGCATTAGTCAGAGCAATTTGGCAAAAAAAAGAAAAAATAGGATGCACATAGGAAAGGAGGAACTCAATTTGTCGTTATTAGCAGATAACATGATACTCTACATTGAAGATCCAAAGAGCTCCACAAAAAACTACTAGAATTCATAACAAACTTCAACATTGTATAAGTACATAAAATCAACACCTGAAAAATCACTAGGAATTGTATAGAGCAACAGTGATCAGGATGAGAAGGAAACTATGAAAACGATAGCATTCACAATAGCTTTAAGAAACATCAAATACCCAGGAATTAAACTAACTAAATAAATGAAAGAAACCTATAAATAAAACTATAGTACTCTGAAAAAGGAAATAGAAAATCGAAAAATGTCCTTGCTGCTGGATAGGTAGAATCAATACTGTCAAAAGGACCATACTCTCACAAATCCCAGAATAGCAAAAGCACTTTTGGGCAACAAAAGAAAGGGAAATTGTGTATGTATGTATATACAGGATAGCTAACAGCTAACATAGTTGTACTACTGACTTCTATTGCTTTATTAAAAGGAACAGTTAATGATTAATTATTTAATCAGTCTTGCAGGTCTCTATCTGTTCTCCTGAGGAACCACTTTGAAGATATCAGTACATAATACAACAACCACTGATAATTTCTTACCACTTTGTCTGTAACTCTGTATTGCTTGTATTATTCTTATGCTATTTAATAAATGGATGTCTGTTTGTTAATATGTTTCCTTCTTTTATTTTTAAAATAAATTTTAAAAATTAAAAAAAAACAAAAGCAAAGCAGGAGGCATAGAAATAGCTGACTTCAAATAATACTACAAGGCGATAGTGATAAAAAAAAAGACATGGTACTGGAACAAAATCAGTGGATCAGTGGAACAGGACTGACAGTGAGTTTCACATGCAGCCACCTTTTTGATCTCTGACAAAGGGGCAAAAGGCAGTGCTAGAAGGAAGTCGCTTATTTAATAACTGCTGAGAAAAATGGTTATCTGTGTGCAGAAAATCGAAACTGGTCCCTTATCTCTCATTATATACTAAATTAAAATAAAAATAGATCAAAGAGCTAAACATTAAAGGAGAAACATTAAACCTCCTGGAATATAAAATAGGTAAATATTTTAAAAACGTGTGTATGAAAAGATTTTCTAAATAGAACGGCAATTGCAAAAGACAGCAGTAAAAGTTAAGAAATGGAATTATATCAGACTAAAAAACTTCTATATAGCAAAAGAATCAATTAGTAGAGTGAAGAGATACACTACTGCAGAATGCAAAAAATTATTTCCAGCTTCTCCTCAGAGGGATAATATTTAGAATATACAAAGAACTAAAAAAAAAAAAAAAAAAACTAAACAACCTACAATTAAAGATTCATTCAAGAAATGGGCAAGAAAAATGAACAGGCACTTCCCGGAGGAAGAAACAGAAATGGGCAACAAATATATAAGAAAATGCTCAATCTCTGCCCATTAGAGAAATCCAATTTAAGCAACACGAAGATTCCCTCTCACTGAAGAAAGAATGGCAGATACGAAGAGATCAAACAGTAACATATGCTGGCAAAGCTGTGGTGAGAAAAGAATCATACTTCATTGTTGGTGAGAAGGCAAACTAGCACAGCCACTATGGCAATCAGAATAGAGATTTCTTAAAGAACTGGAATTACAAATTCCATATGACACGGTGATAATCCCCCGTTAGGTATATTTCCTAAAGAGTTTAAAACTATACTATAGTGATATATGCATATCGACGATCAGAACAGCACAACGCATAATAGCTAAACCCTGGAAATAGCCTGTATAGCCATTGAAAAGTGATTGGGTAAAGACAATGTGGAACCTATATACAATGGAATATTACTCTGTTGTAAAGAAATACAGAACTGAGACATTTCTGGGACAGTGGAAGCAAGTGGTAATTATAATATTGATTGAAATAAATAAAAAACAATTCGTGAGAAAACCTGATCCTTTCTTATCCTTGTAATGCTGTGCCTAGATTCGGAATTGAAACAACACAGATTTTGTATTGACTGGGTTATTTATGTCATTTCTGTTTCTGTTCTCTTTTACCTAGTTATGAGTCATATTTTCTCCTTCCTTCATATGACCCATAACTTTTTATTGGACACTGGAAGTATGATGTTTGCCCTCTTAAATTCTGGATTCTCTGGCACTGCTGTAAAATTCTTGGACTTTATCTGGCTGATGTTAGCTTACTTGTAGGTCACCTTGATCAGTCCAAAATTTTTGAAATAAAAATTTTATGTGGCTTTAAATGCCCATTACTCAGTGAATAGCTTAATTATATGCTTATGTTTTCCTTAAATGTATTATTCTAGCCATATGGAATGATGTTTACCTTTCAAATATGAAGATTTTCCTGACTTCCTATTTTAATAATTACATATATGCATTCTTTCTTAAAATATCTTTCCAGCCATTTCCTCTTCTTTTAGAATTGTGATAAATTCTGTCAGATGAACTATATATTCTCATACTCACTTCACTTGTGTTTCTCCCATTGGACTGTAACTTCCATATATGATCTCAGGCACAGCAAATTATAATTATAAATAAATTAAATTATGTCTTTACATACAATTGTCTTCCTTAAATCTGGGAGATTACATGTTCTTAGAAATTTCTCATATGCTTAATATATGAAGCATCTCAAAATACGTGACACTAGCAAATTTTCAAGGAAGCTATAAGAAGCATTAAATTTTAAATGATTAAAAATGGAAATTATTGAGCTCTAACTTTTGACTGATGTTTGGCACTTACAACAACTTGAGAATTATTGTAAAAATATAAGTAGTTACTGTAGACAAAAACACTTTCTGCATTTAGCAGTAACCGATAACACTTGATCTTTGGTAACTATATAGGAGGCATTAAAATCTATTAAAATTTTATCTTTGTGTGTAAACAGTCTCATCCTTAGTAGAAAAATGTTTTTATAAAGGTGCAATGGCTTGTTATATTAGAATTAGTAATTAAAAGCAGTGGACCCTTGAGTTATGACTAGCCTCACCTGTGAACAACCTGGATTAGTACCAGAATTTTAGGTTTAATTTATAGCCAAAGTCTCAAGTCACAACCCAAATGGTTCCCTTGGTGGTTGTAAACAAAGACCTGAGATGCCAGAACAGCCTGTGCAATCTGGAGCATTAGTCTGATCCCAGTTGCCTGATATTCTTATGGAGGGGGAGTCTCCTTCTGTACAATAACCGTGTTCCATTTCATTTTCCCCTTCTGAAAGCCAAAGATGTGAACTTGAATGGCAAATGCGGTATAAAATTGTTGCTTCTGATAAACTAAACACATTGTATAACTTTATGGTGAATAAACTAGGAAAACTATTGGTGCTTATGGTAAATGATGCACATTATACAACCATTTTTTATTCTGAAAAAGTTAGTTAAGGAGAGCTTTGGGAGATTCAGAATGCATTATGAGTATTTCCATTACTTATTATGTGAAAAATAGTCTTGACTTACAACCAACTTGAGTTACAAACAGCCCTTGTAAACAAACTGAGTTTATAAGTAGAGTCCACTGTAAATGAATAAATATGTCTGGAAGCCCAAATATGATAATAATATACTAGCAATGTCATGTAATTTATTATAAAATATGAATGTGCGTGCAAAAACCTAACTACCTGCAAACTTATTGCATAATCATAGCAGCATAAATTGAAACATTTTTTTAAAATTCAAACACCATTACTCATTGCTGAGGAAAAGTACATTATAGCTAAGACAAATAAATACAATAAAAAGTAAAGCTATTTTAAAGGAATGAAGAGCAGGGACAACACTCACTTCCTGATAAATTCAGAAAACGTTTAATTCGCAAAAATTTTATAGCAAAAATATAAAGAGGGGTTAGTGTGCAGGAGGTATTTCAGGTGTAGAATTGTGGAAGAAAACAAAAGATGCTGGGGGCAAAATTGAAAAGCAGGTGACAGAATAGGAAAGATAAGAAGGAAGTACACAGAAGGATGAGGAAGAAGTAAGGGCTGAGAGGAAGGACAGGACAGAGCCTCAAAAAAGAGCATAGAAGGGCTGGGGATATAGCTCAAAAGAAAAGAGCACAGAGAAGGAACCAAAGATGGAGAAGGAAAAGGAGGAAAACAGAAAAGAGGAAGCAGCACCGCACAGTAGCACCTGGGTGTGTGGAAGCTTCTCTCCGTAAGCAATTCAACGGGTGAGCAGAAGAGTCTGGCCATTCACAAACGATATGGGGACAAACATGACTTCAGGTCTCGTTCCTGCACGAACACCAACACAGCCATCTTCCCCAGAGTCCTGGTGTGAACCAAGGCACCGCCATACGTCTATGCCTTGAAGATGGTTGTTCCCCAAAGCCACGCGGATATTTAATCTCCAGAGTCATATGCGAATGGAGTAAGAGACAAACTTAGTCCAGCTGTGTCGTTTAGGGTGGAGCTCGCATGACAATGCTGGTGGCTTTACAGGCAGAGGGACAGGAGTGAGTGTGCACACACTCACACATGCATACATGTATGCATGCACACAAACATCCCTGTTTTGGGTCATGATATGCCCTGTGACACTCTGAGACTATCAGCAAGTATACTACCAGCAGAGACTGAATGAGCAGGGCCAGCTAGCACTGGACTATGATTGTGTTTTATAAACTTAACCTGCCTCAGATATTCTGTTATAGCAATGAATAATGTACTAAGGCAGCAAAACAAGAAACAGGAATTTGACATAGGAACTATATACAATTTTATATATTAATGTCATATCTCAAATCTCTGAATATCGTAAAATATTTTATTGTTGTTATGCTTAGTGTAATATATGCTAATTAGAGTGCTAGGAAAAATAAAAGAATTCTTCCAGGTAAATTTAGGAATTTTTCATATTTGTAAGTATTATCTTGACAGACATTCAAGCAGTTTTGTTGAAATATCATAATTACTCAGCCTACTTAATAATTCAGAAACACAACCTTAATATTTTTGAAGTATTAACTTTAATAAACATGTTTTATTTTAATCCTAACAAACAACTGATGGCACTCATCAATTAGAATAATGACAAGATTTTAATAAACACTTTAATCTCCGATGTATACACACTGCCTAGCAGAAGCCTAAAAGGTTACCATGGCTATGAGAGGGACCAAGTGTGAGGGTCGGCACAGCAAGCAGTTGGTAGAACCTCCATGGAGATGGTTGTGTAAGATCCACACAGAGGGTGACTTTAGCCGGGGTCACAGCGAGTCTCTACTGAATCCAAAGGGACAGGGCTGGTGACAGGCACTTGACAGCACTTTTCTCTCTCTTTCCAGGTGGTTCAAGGATTTTATTGGGTTGCATAGAATTGGCAGCCACAAAGCAGCAGAATCTAAGTTATCTACGCAAAGTTTTTCTCAGCTGGAGAGCACAGAAGAGATGAACTGATGGGGAAAGTGGTTCTTGAAGCACAGGTAGGACATATCCAAGGTATGGATTAATAGGCCATTAAATTTACTTAAAAGCTGTCATCCTTTGCTACTTATGATACCTTTTACTATTATCAATAACTGCTAAGATAACTGCTAAAATTCATTTTCAAATTATATTCTTAATATAAACTACAAAAAAAATTAAAAGATTGAAGGCTTATGTCTGAGTTACTTTTCCCCAAAATGTCTGTTATAAATTATATTTTGGTCAACAAGTTTTAAGAGCTTCTTATATAACTACATACACACTATATAGATATAAATTTTAAAATGTATATATTTATATGTAGTGTGTAGAAATATTTATATATTTGTATATATTTTAAAGGCTACATATATTTTAATATATTATACTTTATATATAAATATAGTATTTATATATGCTACATATATTTTAACAAAATTTTTTTAAGTTTTTGCTATTATTTGTTAGAGGAGTAAATGTCAGTGTTTAACCTGCATTTCTTTGATGACTAGTGTGCTAAAGTATTTCCATGTTCATTAAATATGTTCATTTTTCTTTAATTTTTACTTTTATCAGTACGCTTCCAGTACGTATTGACCACATTCACCCCGGGGAGCTGGTGTATGTACAGCCCCGAGGCGTAACTTGTACACACACGTCGCAGTTGGTCCTACGTCCGCTTCCTCTCTCTTTCCTCCTAGCTGTTCCAATTCTTTACCCTCCTTTCTCTCGCCCCTCATTCCATCCCACTTAAGAAAGATCTGCCTCTCTGCTTCCTATTACCAACCTTATATTTTGTTTCTTATTTATATTCTGAGGTTCCTCTTATAGGAGATACCATGCAACATTTAAGCTTGTGTGCCTGATTTACTGCACTTTATATTATCAAAATCCATTTGCCAACTAATAATATATTGTTCTTCACGGCAGAGTCTGACCCCACTGTGTGTAAATACCATGTTTTCTTTATCCATTCATTTGTTAATGGACATGTAGCCTGCTTCAAATGTTTAGCTACTGTGAACTGTTCTGCCATAAACATGGTTATGCATGTATCACTATAATATAACATCTTTAACTCTTTGCGGAAGATACCTAGTTGGGGATAGCTGGGTCAAATGAAATTCTACTTTTAAGGGGCTGGGGGTATAGCTCAGTGGCATAAGCGCTTGCCTGGCAAGTGCAAGGTCCTGAGTTCGATCCCCGGTACCGGAAAAAAAAAAAAAAATTCTACTTTTAGTTTTTTGAGGAATCTCCATACTCATTTTCATAGCAGTCGTATTACTTTACATTTTTCCACAATGTAAAGGGTTCCTTCTTCCCCATTGCCACACAGCATTTGTTATTATTTAATTTTCTGATTATGGCCTTTTTTTCTGAGGTAAAACATAGTCTGAGTGTTGTTTAATTTGCATTTCTCTAATGGCCAGCAGTGTTGAACTGTTGAACTTTGCTTTATATATTTGTTGAACTTTTTATTTCTACTTTTGAGAAATGTCATTTGCTTACTTTTTGACTGGGTATTATTTTAGGTATTTTAATTGTCTTAAATTATTTAATGTGCTAGATACTAGTCCTCTGTCTGAGCAATAGCTGGCAATGTTTTTTCTTCCATTCTGTAGGTTCTGTCTTCATTCCGTAGCTGTTTCTTTTGCTGTGCAAAAGTTTTTTAACTTGACATGATCCCAACTTATTGATTGTTGGTGCTATTTCCTGTGCAACTTGAGCTTCTATGCAGGAAGTCTTTATCTCTACCTATGAGTACAGGAATTTTACCTATTTTCTCTCCCAGCAGACTAAGAGTTACTGTTTGAACATTTAGGTCTTTGGTCTGTTTTGATCTGGGCTCAGTACATAGTGAAAGACATCAGTCTAATGCATGCTTTTGGCCCCTTTGTCAAAGATCAAATAATGAAATGTGCTTGGGATTGTTTCCGTGTCTTCCATTCTGTTTTATTGATGCTCATGTCTGTTTTTGTACCAGGTCCATGTTGTTTGGGCCACTGCAAATTTTAATTGAACTTCAAATCTGGGATTGCATTGCCTCCCACTTTACTCTTGTTATTGAGGCTGGCTTCTGCTCTTCTGGGTATCCTCTCATTCCATATGAATATTAGGACTGTTTCCTCCAGTTCTGTGAATATTCTGTGAATGCTATTCACATTTTGGTTGGGGTTGTTTTAAATTTGCTTATCAGATTTGGCAGTATAGCTATTTTAACTATCTTAGGTCTACCTATTCAGGAATTTGGGAGTATCTTCCTATTTTCTGACACTGTCTTCAATATCCTTCCTCAGAGTACTATAGTTTTCATTGACAAGGTCTCTCACTTTGTTTAGCTTAATACCTAAGCATTAAATTTTTCCTGAGGCTGTTGTGGATGACGCATTTTCCCTAGTTTCTTTCTCAGTGAGTGCATCATTATGGTACAGGACTGATACTGACTTTTTGTGTTTATTTTACATCCTGTAACATTGATAAAATTGGATATTATGTCCAGGAGATTTTTGCTGGTTTGTATCTTGTATCTATGTAGAGCATCAGGTCATATATATTATTTTTATTTTTTTCTTGCCTAATTATTCTCGCTAATATTTCAGGTACTATGTTAAACAAGAATGGTGATAGTGGACATCTTGTCTTTTCCCTGCTTTTAGAAGGAAAGTTTCCATGTTTCCTCATTTACAATGATGTTCCCAGCATGTTTGTCATAAATGGGGTTTTATCAGCTTGAGACAAGGTCAGTCTATACTTAGTTTCTTCAGTGCTTTTATCATGAAAGGATGTTGAATTTTGTCACAGATTTTGTTGTGTCTACTGCAATGATCACATGCTTTTTTTCTTGCTTCTTTTTATTGATTTGTGCACGTTGAACTATCCTTGCCATGCCTGGGATGAAATCTACTATTGGGCATTGCATATGATCTTTTGGATGATCTGTTGCCAGTACCTTCTTGAGAAGTTTCACATCTGTATTCTGTTTCCTTTTTTGTTTTCCCAATTTTCTCCTTATGTCCTATTTTATTTCATGTGACCAGTGTATTGTGTATTGGTGTGTTCCCTTTCATTGACATAAAAATGTACTAGTTATTGAACATGTATAAATTGTATCCTTGTTAACAAGTGTCCTTTGAAACTATAATTACACAACTGACCAGCCCTCCCCTTTTACCCTCTTCATCATGAGACAATGAGAGTTGGCTTCTGAATGGCCAGGTCAGCATGATTCTTCTTAGAAATGTTTCATAATTTGCAACAGAAATGGTTGATAACTTGCAGAAATGTAATTAAAAAACAATGTGATAAGAGTTAGATAAAATTAAAATCAGATTAGGAATTTCCTTTTAATCATCTTTGTTAAAAGCAGACTCGGCAATGAAATATAAACCCCTGTCATTTTTAAGTGTGTTACATATATCATGCACACCTTTTATCTACATTACACACACATTTGTTTATTTTTCCAGGAGGAAGTTGGTCTCAAAAGAGAGATTAACTAACTTGTTTCAGATACCAAAAGAAGTATGCAAGGAAAATCATTTGATAAAATGATTTACTATGAATTTATGTAATTTAACCTTCTACATCATCAAGCACTGTCTTTATTACTATTATATTTCTGGTGAGATTAAATGCGCTTCCTCTAGCCTCTCTAAGATATACCCTGAAGAGAAGGTTAAAGGAATAAATAGAAACTAAAATGTGTGCTAAACCATATTACAACCACACCAAAAACAAACACAAATTTTGAATCTGTCTTTTCTATGGCAGGCAGGTAGACTCTAATAGAATTGTAGGAGTTTAAATAGTCTCTGATTTCTCAAAGTAGCATATTCAAATTTACACTTTTATATCTGTATCTCCTTTAAGTTAAGACATATGACTAAGACTCCTACTCCACCGTAAGGATGTGATGCAGGAGAAAAGTACAGTGCATAGGGGTGTTATCATACTGTACCGAAGCCCCGCTTCCGTCATTTATTAGGATTACTCTGGCCAAGGTATTTAAACTATGTGTGGCTTAGTTTCCCTATCCATTTCCTGAAAGGAGCTAAAGGAAGGTTACTGTGTTACATAGGACCTGAGTAGTAAAGGAGACTGTCACTGTGAGCCTCATTGTTCAATCCTAGTAGTTAGTGTTAAATCACCAAAGTGTAAGAGTGTTGCTTAAATATATCTGAAGAGATAAAGAAGCAAAGATGGACGAAAGGAATGAGGAAGGGAGGCAGGAAGTGATGTATTTTCTTCTAAGATTAGTGCAGTCATATATTTACCCAGGCACACAACTGCAAACTCTGAAGCTTACATGATGGTCTGACCAGTGCAGCTCTGTCCTCTTTCACCTTGCTTGATAATATGTGTGTTCAAAAATAAAGCCAAATAAACATATGAATGGATAAAAGTAATTATCTACAACTAAATGTTTTAGGTCTCTGAAACAAACAGGATACAAAATACATAAACTAATGAATTTCTCATACTTATTCAAAATGTACATAAAAGGTATTGTTTTTGTGGAACAGACAGAACAGCCCAGAGCACTAGGAGGATGGAACACTGAAACATCCTGCCCTCTCCATCACTGCTCATTGCAATCAGGCGCGGCGTGCCTCCTACTAAGGTAAGCCAAGTCGAGTTCCACCCAGGCTATACGTTGGCTCAAAACACTTGCTTTATTGTTTCCCTTTCACCCATAGTGTCAAACTGATGGTGTGGACACAGCATTCCCACTAAGAATTCAGTGAAGAATTCTGAAGAAGTTCCTTGAAGTGTGGTACACAGAATGAACACTGAAATAGCCAGGACCAATGCCAGCTCCATCACATGAATTCTGAATTGTCTGACTTCTGGATATTCTGAATTGTCTCCTCAGGTACTCACTTGCTGGGTTGTCCGTGCTATGCAGGCTGACCACTGGGACCCTTGGACCTGGATTATAAAAATACATGTATAAGCAAGGTGAAGCAGTGGCACCCATTTCATCACATTGGAAGAGGACCCTTGATTTCTATTCATCTCTAGGAAGCATGGTAGCATTCTAAAGGGAATATGATTTCTATGCATATACCCCAGAGACTCTTGCATAACCAGGTGCATACTGTTACAAGCTGGAAGAAGTAATCAGGATTAATATAATTGCTCAGAATTTAAGAGAGTTGGAGGAGGAAATTCATTTTCGTATATCCTAAACCTATTAACAACAAAGCCATTGTTTTAATAAGACTAAAGGACAGCTAAATTACCATGGATTTTACCAATACATATGTTTATTCACTTTTTAAAAAAATGTCTATGTACAAATAGCCTTCACTGAACACGTGGGCATGTTGAATTACTCTTAATTTTTATTTCTAAGTGAAATAAATGGATGAAATATATATATATTTTAGAAAATCTGTAATATACAGCATTTTATATGTTTATTAATGGTAGCAATAGACACTGACCAAATAAAATGAAAGAAAGAAATTCTTTAAGAAATGATACATTATCTTACCTTCACAGAATAGTAAAAAATGTTGATTCATGGGACTAAAACTGGCATCAAAATATGTACATTGTTCTTTCATAACGTTACATGAAATGCATTGGCGGTTCAATGATTCTTCAGTCGAAGCACTGAGGAAAGAAAATAAATGTTAGAAAGACTACTATTCCCGGCACTTCGGGGTGTCACACCCATATTCGAATACAGTGTCACATGAACAGAAACCTACATCAGTGCCTGTGTAAAAGTTCCTTGTAAAGCACTCACTGAAAACATGCAATGTCAGTTTCCATTATGCATGTTAAGATGTATAAATTTTTCTGTGTAATAAAATTAAAATCATGTGTAGCTGCATGTATAATTTATATGTATACATGACTATAAATAACCTGATTTCCACAAGTCTCAACTTATGACTATTTGCATTTTCATTACAGATATTTCTGTGTAAAGTTTTAAAAGGAATAACCCATGGGAACTAAGATAAATTAAGCATCAATAAATATTAGTCGAAAGGATGAATAAATGTTTCTATAAGCCACATAAAAATCAAATTCATGAGTCAACAGATTACACATTAGAATTTAGGATCAATTCCAAGTTTTCCTTCCCAAGTACTTACATTGAAATGTTTGGTGAAGAAAATTATTTTTAAATGATAGTACATATAATGCTAATGATAATGCATACTTTGACATATAAGGAGTAAAGAAAAAAGCAATTATCATTTTTATTTTACAATAATGATGCTCAAGGTCGGAGGGATAGATACATTCACCCAAAGTTACCTTTCACTTACTAAACTCTATTATTTTAGTAAAGGTAAATGTTTTGTTAGACTCACACAGGATACAGTTGCAGGCTGCCCCAAAGAGCCGTCCAGTGAGGAAACAGAGCCACCTCTCTACAGGTGGAGCAGCTTAGAAGGAACAGTACCCCAGCTACTCTCCCCACCGAGCGGCTCTGAGCTTGGGAGATAGTGATACTATACACACTTTCCGTGTAAGCATTAGCATGTGCACCAGGAGTGCAGGAATCACACAATGTACATACAAGATAGGGAGCAATAATCTAGTATCTGTGTATAATTTTGCATTTGGTCCTATTTTGACCATAGCAACAAAGAGTCCCATTTGGGAGTTGTAAGTTAGCATGCAAATGAGGGTCTCCTTAACTTAGGTCAGGTGTCAGCAAAACCAGCCCATACTGCTTAGAACCTTCCTCTTTTCTCTTTTCTTTTCTTCTTTTCTTTTCTTTTCTTTTCTTTTCTTTTTTCTTTTCTTTTTTCTTTTTCTCTTTCTCTTTTTCTTTCTCTCCCTTCCTTCCTTCCTTCCTTCCTTCCTTCCTTCCTTCCTTCCTTTATTTATTTCTTTCTCTCCTTTTTCCTTTCTTTCCCTCTCTTTCATCCTTTTTTGTAGTACATATTTGTGGTGCATGATTATATTCACTATGGGGAGCACCTATATTTACATATCTTAATTCTTTTTATTCCCTTTCACCTCCTCTCCTTTGAGGCTTTTATAAGTAAATCTGAATGCAAATTATCTTAGCCAATGTGTAAGAACACTAGTTGGAATACATTAAAAATATCTGATTGAATAAATGTGTTTAGAAGCACTCCAGCTATGCAGTGAGCTTGGTCTCCTGGGTGTCTGACTCCAGCTAACTAGGCCAGGGCCTTCACATCATCAGCCCTTCTTACATTTATGTTTGGGATAGGGTTTCAGGAAGTGGCTAAATTGTACAAGCTGGGCTTGAACTAGTAATCTTCTTGCTTTAGCCTTCAAAGGCAGGATTTATGGGTACCACCTCACCTAGCATCAATTGCATTTTAGAATGACAGATGATTTTTATTTTGATGTGCAATAGGCTGGAGTCAGGGGGACTGGAATGGAGGTGTCAAGGTGAGCACCAAAAGCAACTGAGGTTTAATGTTAAGTATAGTTCACAAAATCACAATATAATATTGAAACAATGGAAGCTGATTACAATCAATATTTTATAAAGCAAGGCAATTTATGTACGCAGGCACTTCAAACACATCAGCTGGTTTCACCTTCATGATAACTTACAAAGTATTAACCACTGTTTAAAATTGTGGTAACATACTTATAACTTAAAATTTGCCTTCTTACTCATTTTAGGTGTACAATTCAGTTTAATTAACTACTTGCACATTGGAATGAACCTTTACCACTGAGAAACATAGAATTTGTCCTAGTTACACACATCCATCTAGTGACTTACTAATATTTAAAACCTTTCTCTCTCTACTATTCCATAAAGCTTTCAAATCAGAAGTCTCTAGAGGTTTACATTAATATTTTCTCATTATTTACATTATAAAATTGCTGAAATAAGAAATGCAAATTTTAAGACAAAACTCTGTAGCAGTGAATATGATAATAGTTCTGATTCGGCAGAGGTGTCTAATGCCATACATTAACGCAATCAGTGATTGTGTTTATAGCCTAGTAAAACACTGGTTGAGATTTCTGGGTCAAATACCAGCAGTATCCCATGGTCAAGCCAAGTGGCATTTGATGAGCCATTTAAGGGGAAAATCATTGTTCTATATTTTCTTTATAACACAGTCGGCTACACTAGCACAGGTTGTAGATATATTGACTTCTCTGTCTCAGTCAGGAGAAAGGTAAGACAAGCCCACAATTCTCAGGAGTCATTGGGATTCAAATCACATTTTAAACTAGTAAGAGGAAGATAGATTGAAGCAGCTCCGTTTGATGACCTTGACTAAGTATTGTCTTCCGACAGGGTTATATCTCTGAGAGTTTTATACACCAGAAGAAATAAAACATTGATCAAATATTTCTACACCTCTAAAGCATTGTTCATGACTATCAACATTAATCACAATATATATTTAACAAAAGGTATGCTTCAGGTCACAAGAAAGAAAAAGCAAACAGTACTTTGACCAAGACCTATGAACCAAAATGCAAATCAGTGTCTCTTAACAAATACCTTCTCTTCCTCTTGAAATTATTGAAATTGAGAACATGGGTTCCGGTAGGTCCAAGAGAATAAACAAAGAATATGAAATGACATACTGGGAAATTTAATGGGAAAGGAGTGATTTGCTTTGGATAAAGGAAAAGTGCGCATAACAGAAGTATGGAGGGGCCAGAGCGCTCCCGATATGCATTTCTACTCTCAGAGGAAATTCCAGGCCACTTGGGGAGAACCAGAGGTGATACTGCTTCAGACATGATGAATTTCCCCTGAGAATATGTCACAGCAGATTTGGCACTTTAAAAACAGATCTGTTATATGGAAATAAGAAAATGCATACAATGTCTAGAGTCAATACCTCCTCTGTCATCCAAAAATAGTAGTCATTCCCCTGAGGTCCTGGAGAAAGCTTTCTGAGGAGACATTTTAATGCTAAAGAGGCGTGGTCTAAAGTGCTTTTTATTTGCTTCACAAATTGAGCAAATGTAAACACTCCCCATGAATGACCATATTTTAGTTAAGCAACAAATATTCCCATTATAAATAGGATGGCTGCTTTCACAAAACTCAGTAGATTTTAAGAAATACAGGATAGAATATGGAAAGTTTCTGCTTGATATTGCTAAGTGTTATTATGGTATTCAGCAATAAACTATATGTTTACCACAGTAGTGCACTGAAAATCCAAAATGACCTAGAGAAAGAAGAGGCTACAGGGAAAAACATGCCACTACTACAGGCAGTTAAGAAACAACATCCACAAAACTATGGAAGCACATAGAGAAATGGTAAGGAGGAGAAAGTAGAAGACTGAAAGTCTCCATGCAGTTCTCCACCTCCAGGCTCCCAGAGGGTCAGAGACAATGGCCTCCCTCAAGTGGGTGAGGTTTTGTGGCACAAGAGCTGGCTTTTCCCTAGCCACACTGAAAGCTGGGCTTTAGATTCTTCTTCAAGGTGTTGTGTGATTGCCTCTGAGAAGCCAACCTGTGCAAGGAGATCCCTGTAAAACACCTACCTGTACAGTTGCCTGCCTCTGGGAGATAACTCGGTGCTCAGAAAGTAACTGTGCAGGAAAGACAAAACCACCAGCATTAGAATTGCATCTGTTTTTGTCACAATGATTCCAATAGAATTTTCAAAAGCTGATAAGCGTTTTGTGATTCAACCATAGGACTTTAACAACCTAGCAAACATATATATTTTCCTTAATAAAATCACTATTCTTTTCATTGTCTCAATCTCTCTGGCTGCTCTGTTCACCTGCATGTATCTCTGCGATGTGTCTCTGAGTCAAGTACAGAGGATGTCTGGAAGAAAACATTATTCTTTACATGGGAGGCTTGCTTTAACTAGCACTATGGTAGGCAAAACATAATTCTAGAAGAAAGGATCGTACTTGACAGCCCTGACTGCCAGCCTGGGGACAGAACCAAAAATACTCACATTTTCTGAGTAATTTCATCATATGCCAAGATCTTTATCACTTCCCAGTTTCCTGATGTCAGATGCCGCACAGTAATTTGCTCACTTTTACTCTGCAAAGAAATAGAAAATATTGATTTACCTTTTTATTTAAACAGCATGTCACTGGTAAACATGAAAATACCAACTGTCTATGCCACATTTAATTCTTTAATTCTCAACTGACATTCAGTTTTATGTTTAAAGTTTCAAAATACACACATTTCTTATAACCACAAACCCAGACAGGATTGTGCCTTTATTTCCATGCTGTAAGAAACATTCAGAAAACTGCAGGTGAGACTGCACCTGTACACTATTTTGACAGCAGAATTTCATAATCATAACACTTTGATCACTCTCATTAAATGATCAACACAACTGCAGTACAGACAACTTTACATACTACATTTAAGAACAAACTTTACTGCAAATAAAAATACTCTGGATTATTTTCTTGTTAACCTTTATTGTATGCACATGAATGTAAGGTTTGCTATTTTTACTCAATTTGTTTCAGGTGTAAATCTGTGTTGATAATGATAGCCATGTTTCATATGTACCTCACTAAGAAAAGATAGTATGTCTAATCATCTTTTTAAAATCTGAGTTACTTTCAAATCTGCACTCTTTTAAAAAATTAATAGTATACATTTTCAGGGGATTTATTTAACTTGAATTTATTCTTTTTAAAATTTCAACTGATAGTGAAAAATTAAATGAATTTGTGGGACACCATGTGACCATTTGGTACATTTATACCTTGTATAATATCCAACTCAGGGTAAAACTCTATATACTCTACATATTTGTCATTTTTTCCTATAAATTCAAGTTGACACAGTAATTTTACATACTTATGGGGCAGAGCATAACATCTCAAAGTACATATATGATTTGTAGTGATCCAATTAAGTTTTTGTGTAATTACTCTGGCTATTAAGTATAATGAGGTTTTCTATAAGCAGTCTTATTTTCAATTTGTTTTAGTTTACAGTCCCAAAATATGGTGCTAGGTTTTTATTTTAATTCTACATTTTACATTACTAACCTTAATAATATTTTGATCATCCACAAGGTCTTCTTTTGTTTCTAGACTATTTCAGTTCGTTACTGCTAGATTATGCTTCTAACTATTGTGTCTTTAATGGATTTTTCAGCTTCTTTAAGAAATCCAGTATCAGTTAGAATTCATTTTATTTACTGTTGTACATATCTCTGATCCTTCAATTCGCACTTAATTTTCATTCTGGTTACAATTTTAATTTTTCTTCTTGATACCCATCAGCATATTTCCAGCAATCTCTATTTTTTCCCTTTGTTGTCTTTCAAAATATTTATTTGTTGTATTTTTTTCAGTTTTCTTATAGAAATCTGTCCCTTTTGGCTTATGACTTTTCTTTCCATTATATGAGACCACTCCAGTCTTTAAATATCTCATGTGAAGTATAATTTGATAACTACAAATACTTATTTAATGATATTTAACTCATATCGGAGCATCTTTTTACAGTTTTTCTTTGCTTTAGAGTTTTTTCATGCAGGAGTGTTTTCATCTCCTAGAATATATTTATTTTTACCTTTAATGTTCCTCACATAATAATGCTTTATTATCAAACATATTTGTTCTTTAGAAACTTCTTGAGTATCTCAGGCTATAAGTGAAGAGATGAAGGATTTGGTGACCCATAAGCTTTATATTTCTCACTAAGAAATAAAATTTATGGAGTATCATAATGGGGCACCTTAGGATTCCATATGTATATTAGGAAATTTGATAACTGCTTTCTTTTGTACAGACTTAATTTCTACCACTAGTTTCTACCTTTCCTTTCACCTTTAATATTCCAAGAGATACATTTTCCTTTCATTTTCCTCTTTCTTAGGCAGTAATTGTAAAAAACTGTCATCTGTGGTTTTCTGCATCATCCAGATGTTCACTTTTATCTTTGTCTCAATGCTCATTTTTAAAGGGAAATTAACTAAGGTCTGCTGTCAATTACATCACATTACTTAAGCTTTTGTTGAATGCCTTTATCAGCTCAAAGAAGTTGCATGAATTCCTAAATTTTAAGGTTTCTGAATATTGATTTTGTTGTATATAACATACCCTGTCTCTGCATCTATTAAATGATTATTATTTCCCCACGTAATACGAACACAGTGAACTATGTTGTATATTTTTAAACTTTAAGCAAGCAGCAATCCTGTGATAAAAACTACTGAATTTCTTAATAGAGTGAAGAACTCAATGTACCAATATTTGGTTTAGGATTTTTTAAACTTTCTATTTTTTTCTCTATTGTATAATCTCTATTTGCTCTTTTGTTTACAAGATGATATGTGAATCATAAAAAATATTTAAGAATACTTCATCATTTTTCTGCTTTCAGAATAAGATTTTATAAAATTAGTAGTGCACTGTCATTGATTTTGAAAACCTCACCTTTAATATATGTCTGTGTCTGATACAAAATACAATAATGTCATTTTCTAAATATATTGGTATCATTCTATTTCACAAATCAGATTCATATTTTTCTAAAATTTATTGAGCTCTAAGTTTTAACATTTGTGACACAAAGTTACTATTAATATCTTTTTAAATATCCAGCTTTACTCTCTATTACTTATACTATAGGGGCCTTACCAATTTTTAATTAATCTTGATAAAATATCTGAATTTAATTATTGTAATTAGTAATTTAGTTATTTACTTTCCCAAGAAATATTACTTTCATACCCTTTTATTTTATCTTTGCTTTCTAGGACATAATTTCAAATTTTAATTTTCTCATTTCTTTTACACCTGCATTTCTTATTAAGTATATCTTGACTTTTAGAGTTATATAAATATGCACATATATCCTATTTTTCATATATATACTACTGAAATATTTCAAAATATCCCATATTTCTATATGGCTATATCACATATATTGAAACATCCAGTATTTTTATTTAATTCTATATTTTGTGGATGTATTCTTGACAAATATTTTCAGATTATATTTTTATATATCTTTTCAAATTTTTGACCTGTTACAAGGTACAACTGTTACAATTTCCTAATTCAATTACAATGTCTTCATAATTTATTAAGTTTACTATTACTATATATTTTTTCTTATTTATAATATATCCAGAATCTTGGTTATTTGCTATGGGTGAGTTTTATTGTCCTCTCTACCATACGTGCTACTGCACTAAACAGAAACTAAAAGTGCATTCTGCACTCCACTGTGCATATATTGCAATAGTCTCTTCCTTCAGAAAAATATGCATTGTGTTCATGGTGGACCTCTTCATTTTGACCACATTATCGTCTATTCCTCACACTTAAAAGAAGTTTTCTTGCCTTCCAGCTATTTAAAGTCAATGAAAAGCATTTGACTTCTTTACAAGTTCTTTGTACTCTGAGTCAATACTATGATTTCCATGTATTTGTTAACTAACAGTAAAAAGGATGTATCCCAATTTGTGATATTAAGATAGACACACTCAAAGATTGGTGTTGGATTCGAAAGTCCGACGTTTTATTGTCAACGTTCCACAAGATAATCACCTACTTAATAGCTACCCTAACTTATTTCAAGGCCCTACTTTGATTGAATCAAAGAGAATAGGATATTAACACTTCAAAGTTTTAGTGTGCGTTTGGGGTCAATTTCAAAAGAAAAAACTTCTTGCAACATTAATGAAGAAATTTAGTTCAACATTTGTAAATATCTGGAGATATTTTTGTTCGCATTTTCTAGGTTTGTTATTTCTTATTTTTCATGAAATTTTGGTTTGAATTTACATATGTATGTGTGTGTGTCCTTCAAGGATAGAAGAGTAGCTTCATTGAAATGGTCCTCAGGAAAAATCTATTGGCTTTGAGAAATTTGTAAACATAATGTATCCAAGAATAAAATTGTCCAGAATTCACTTCAAATGTACATTTGAATCTAAATATTATGTGTTTAAGTACAGAAACAAAATATACCTTGTTGGGAGCCAAAATGAGACTTTCACAGTCTTTTGAATGTATTCAAACATCTACAATTGTCCTAGCTGTTTAATGTCTAGCAAGGCAAAAATGGACTGGGGAGTAAGTCAAACACTCTTTTCACAATCACGTAATTTCCAACAATACATAGCAAGGGTTTATATCATAACGTTGAATTTACTAATTTTGATCTAGACTCTAAATAATCCTAATGCAATTAGAACATCATAGATTGTCATACAGACCACATCAAAGGTTAAGGGACTTCACTAGTTAGCGAAAAGAGGTGATTGCACAGTTTTTCAAACACTTTGAGCAGAAATAAAACAGCAGGACAGGAAATTTAACAATGTAAAAAAGAACAGCAAGTTTTAGTCTACACTAACTTATATTATTTTCTGTACATATATAATCTAATATATTAATTTGGTTGAATAGCAGCACTGAATAGGAATATAATACCGTGGGAGACTTGCCACAAACACAATATGGTAATATTTTTTTAAATTGAACTTATACTTCAACTTTTATTTTTGAATAAAAATCAATCCAACCACTGAGTTTATTCATCCTTAAAAGAAGGCTGAAAATCTAGAATGTTCCCTTCTTTTTCATTTAGGACCATATACCAGACAACTTTCCTAAATTTGTGGGGATTTTTATCTCCAACAAAGAAGTTAAATATCAATTTTATATTTTTATTCAAACTTTGGAAATGCATTGATATTAGTAAAAATTTAATAGTGCTTGTGAGTTTTACCTAACTATGCTGCCTTCACTTAAATATCTGATATGAATTCTGTTTAACTTTTACAGCTCCTAAATAAGGGAAATGCAATGCTCAAAAATAGCAGGCATTAATTTGCTGTCTATTCACCGCAAGAACTAAGCTAATTGTTTTCAGACAATGTCCTCATCAGATACCACAGTGAAATTTAATGGAAAAGTTGCATTGGGTTGATGAGGTGATACAGTTGTGAATTGGGGGCATGCTATTTTCTACAGCACTGGCAATGAAGAATAGCACTTAGAATTGTTGCAAGAGAAATCATCACCTCTCATGGGCAAAACTTCGTGTTGCTGAATAGAGGAAGTAAATGGACCCACGAACATGTAATTTTTCATTTAACACAATTTGGCAAGATGATAGTGAAATTGCTTATGCCCATGGAGATGAACTACTTAACCTAGTGGAAACGGTGCTTAGCCCACATGGAAGAGGGAAGGGGAAATACGTTTTCTTAAAAGACAAAAGCCTATTTTTTAACTGCAGCCTGAATTGCAACAAGCAGGATGTTTCAATTCAGGAGACAAGAATTTAAAGTCAGGGGAATCTACAACAAATGTTGTTTTGAGAGACAGGAGCGACAGGATATATGAAATTATCAAAAGTTTAATGGTCTAAGGTACAGGAATTCTGGCCTCAGTATGAGTTTCGGAAACTATATAACTCGATGTTGATATTTATAAGCATACAGTAAATATTTGTTCAGAAGAGCGATTTTGCATGTGATAGCATAGATTCAATTGTTCAGAAGAACAGTTGTTTTAGCTATGTTAGTTTTCAGAAAAGTCATAGACTTTTGTGCATTTGTTTTTTCAATTTTTATTTTATTGGACCATGTTTGCAGTACATAATGAGTCTATGCCTCCTGGAAGTCAGTGTATGTACATAACACATCTCAGTTCTTTTTTTTTTTTATCTCCTTCCCCTTCTCTCTCTCCCATCTGCATCTTCTTATCCTCTTCCCTTTGTCAAAAAAAAATCTGTTTCCCTATTTCCTCTAATGTGTCATTTATTTTGTTCAGTTTTTTAGACATTGTTTTTGGCTCACTATACTGAAGAAGAGAAAATGCTCACAAAACCTGCTTTCACATACTCACAATGATATGAATCTGGAAATGCATATGTAAGGAAAAAGAAGTATTTGAGTTTTGATCCAGCAATTCCAGTTGTATTAAGCCATGTGAAGAAATAATTCATACCATAAATAAACTTTAGGTAAGGTGTCACCTATAATTATGACAAATGGCCCCTCACTTATACATCAAACAACATGTTTATCTATGTACCTACAGTCAAGTAGATGTTAACTTTTAAAGAATTATTTTTAAAAACTACTTTATAACATGAAAATCTTTGTGTTTAAATTTAAATTATCAGATTGTAATACATGGGTCACATAAACTTATAGTCACAGTTTAATGGAAGACTAGAGAAAAACACATGAATTCTTCCTGTTTTTATTTTTTGGAGTTACTCTAACAAAGTTTTAGTAGATATTTCTAATGGCAACCCTCACTTTACATAATGAAAATGGCCTGGGAACAATAATTCGGTAGGATAACTTCTAATGGCTTTAATCTATTTACTGAATGTGTAAAAGAGCAAAATATTTGCAAAAATGCAGTAATTTCATTTCATAAGTACGTGAAGAAAACAAACATGTTCTGAATGCATTAAAAAACTCTCAAATATGGAGAATCTAGTCCTGTAGCAGTGTTTTGGGAACAGGATACTTCATAAATGCATATGTTTTACCTTTTAACATCTACAGAGGTGTGCTTTGAAGAATAACTATAAACAGAAAAATGTGCTTACCTGTGAGTGTTTACCTCCAAATCATACAAAAACTAAAAATAATTAATATAATCTAATTTTAGTGTCTTATTGCATGTTTTCCTCTCAATAAGGAGTCTTAGAATTCACATGACAGTTTTTTTATTAGGTATTACTAAACTGAAGCAAGAACCTTCAAACTATTTCATAAAATAATGTGTATGTATTGGTGTGTGCAGATGTGTTTATATGTGTGTGTAAACATAGATATAAGTTGTATTTAAATAGCACAGGTTTCTGATTCATTAACAAAGTGATTAATTTTAGTCTATTGTCAAAATATCCATAAACACACAGTCATGTCCTTTTTACAGTGAGGCAAACCATAAAAACCCTGAAGAGTCATTAGAACAAAGCAAACTGTTTTCTAGTTTAATGAAAGCTTTGTGATAATCTCCACACAGAAGAGAAACAAAACAAGCACATCTGCTCGATGAAGTTTTCCTTTTGAATATGCAGAAAAAAATTAATAAGATCACAGTTCAGGGTGGTTTAATTTGCAACAGTAGGTATTTTTTTCCCATGACTTAAAAGAAAGTCTTGGATAGGTGTTTAAATATCTCAAGTCCTACCTGTCAACATCATCAGTCTGTCTAATACTGTTATAGATGCCGTTCTTCCTAATATACTGGATAGATGGTTTTCTTTGGGGAATATAAATATTTATTCTAACTCTTTTCCTGTCCTTCCTTATAGTTCAGAAGTATCCATGGTTTGTATGTAATTTTTACCATTTAGCATTTTACAGAGCTTCTTGATCATAAAGCATTGAAATTTAAAAATTCAATACACCACAGTTATTTATAAGAATTTTAAAAACGTATCTTTTTATCATACACCACCTAGTCCTTACCCTAACAAAGTTTATCTAATTGTTAGCTGGAACTATTTGATATAATCAGTCAAATTTGTTGAAGAAACACACCAAGTTTTGTGCATATAAATGTATAAATTCACTTAGAATATTAATGGGATCACATTATACAGTAGTCTCATTTCTGCCTTAATAAATATTGAATGAAAATCAACCTGTATCAATACTTTGGAGATTAAATCTGTTATGGGATATTTATTTTAGCATTGATGAAAAGTAAAGTCAAATATATGACAATTGCATTAAAAGCACAGACTTTGAACAATTTTTAAATTTTAAACTATTTAGACAAGATTTTGAAAAGGCAAAGCATTAAGGTACCCAATACAAATATCCATGTAGATAACAATAATCATTTCAGGGTACGCAGGAGTTGAAGGCTCTAAGAACTTAAAGTAACCAAGTTGGATAAGAAACCTTTGCCACATTTATATTTCCTGTGTATTTGTTAAGTGTAAAATGACTCTCGGCTAGTTTTTGTAATATTCTCATAAAGATTCCAATTTAGTCACAAAGATTTATCACTATAAAGCCTTTTACCTGTGAGAGTAGGATGTTTATTTGATTTTGAAAGATGCTTTATTTTGTAATGAATATATCCTATTGAAAACTAAGTTCAAAATGCCTATTATCTTGCCATATTAAACCATCTATGGTGATTTTAAAATAATTAAATGCAACTTTTATATTTGATATTCTTCTTTTGAAGTTTACAGGAAAAGCAAAATTCTCATAACTTTATAAAACATGTCATTATAATGTAAAAAGCCTGTGTACTTTAGACAATACATAAAAATCAATTTTATCTTTAAAAAATCTGCATTGTATTCTTTGTGTTTGTGTCTCTGTCATATACTCACTCACTCAATTTTGATGAACATTTTTTATGTTGATTATTCAAAATTTTTATAACACTTTGAACATATTACTAAATATAGGAAAACGATATTGTCTGAATACAACTATTCTTTAAGTTTTCCTTGGGATATTAAAAGCTGGGTGCTTTTCATGCATTAAATTCTATACCCCAGGTCCCTCAGCACATTGTATATTTGACTTCCACATTAAATGTTTGGAGGTTAGAGACTGTTTATTGTGAACATACGGTTTGAATTTATGTCATCGATGTGGATCCTTTTCTTAAACTTTGCTCAGCTGGATATAACTAGACCAACTCTGCAGGCTCAGTATCAACCAAAGATGTGTTTCCAGGGACAGGATGACAATGAAATCAAACCACGGAGGGAAACCGGCACCTACCTGCACAAAGAACATAGCTATGTGGTGGAATTCTCCGCGGCCACCTTGCTTCACGGGAACAGTCATAAAGAATTTGCTGCCATCTCTAGAAAATACGGGCTCCTCATTCTGAAATATAGAAGCACTCATGAGAATCCCAAAATGGCATATGGAATTTGTTCTCTTTTACACTATAAAGTCAAGAATGGATTATACTAATTTAGTCTGGAAAACAGTCAAATGTGTGTTTTATTAGTACATGTTTCCATTCCTTGTGTGGAATTGGCACATATACAAAATACATTTAAATTCCTTTTTCCCTGCCTTTTACTGATCCCCTTCCCACTTGAGAAAGCGCAGTCTCCCTACTTTCTACTCTTGTTTATTTTGCTCTTTATTTATAACATATAAGATGAACTGTGCAATATTTAAGCTTGTGTTTCCTACCTATTTCTCTTAACATTACAGTCCCAAGGTGTACCTATTTTCCCACAAATGGCTCAAGTTTAACCATCTTATGGCAAAGTAGTACTCCACTGGGTAAATACCACATTTTCTCTGTTCATCTGTTGATGGACTTATGGCTATTTCCAAAATTTACCTGCTGTGAAATATGCTGCTATAAACACAAATATCCATGTATTGCTGCAATACAATGTCTTTAACACTTTCGGTAAGATACCTAGAAGGTGATAGCTGGTCAAATGGAATTTTAGTTTTAGGTTTTGGGGGAATCTCCATATTGATTTCCATAGTGGTTATATTATTTTAAAAAATAAAGTATATGACATTCATTCTTTTAAAAACTAAGTTTTACTACATTGTATGTTTATGAGTGATTAGAAAGCAAAGCAGTGTCTTTCACAGTGGATAGAAATAATTTAAAATTAGACCAATCTTAAATTAATTTACAGTGGAACTGTTATATCTTTACATGAGACTGTGTTTGGCAATTTATGCTTTAAAGATAAGGAAAATGCTAACATCTACACTGTCTTATCAAAATATATATTTTCTAAAATTTACAAAATACCATAACATGTTAATATATTTTTCTGAAATCTTTTACTCAGCATCTCTAGTAACTTAAAGATTCTTTGTTTTTTTTGGTACCAGAATTGAACTTAGAACCTTCACTTGCCAGGGAGGTGCCGTGCCACTGAGCTGTATTCCCGCCTTGAAAATTTATTTCTGAAATTGTTTACAACATTTATTGAAAACATAAAAGCTACAAGGCCACAAAATTAGAAGACAGAGAAAACTATTTAATCCAGGTTTTCCATCTCAATACTTCTTTCTCCACAAATGCAAACGAAATGCCTACCCACACCAATGAACCCTTAATTGATGATTTTCTTTTTTCTCTGTCTTCTTTGAGCTAGTATCTAGCTATCCAGTTGAACCTGGCCTTGAGCTCACTTTGTAGCCCAGGCTGTTCTCGAACTTGCAGTGATCTGCCTGCCTCAGCCACTCATTCTGGGATTACAGGTGTGCGCCACCATGCATGACTGCAAGTGATGATTTTTAATTAAACTGTAGTGGCATATTTAATAAATAGAATTACTTTTGAAGACTAAATGATAGAGATCATATCTTTTTATTGGTTTATTTTGTTTTAAGGATAACATTAAGAAAATGAATGTATCTGACAAAACATTGAAGCATTTCCTGTGGGGTTAATGACAGTGGTTATATATGGTATAAAGAGAGGCTTTGATATGGTTTCCACTGTGGGTCTCTAATACGAGCTCACAGCCCTTGTCGATGGGCTTTCTATCTTCCTGGTGCCCTTGTCTTTTCTTCTCACTCCTTCCTAGTCTCCCGCGAGCCTCCACTCCATGACCTGTGCACATTTTGCCACCTTTACCGGGCTCTTCCCCCTGTCTTCTTCCTGTCTCTTTTCCAATGTCACCATATCAATGCGGGCTTCCTCCTTCCCCCACAGAAAGTATGAGAGATGAGCCAGGCTGTCCACCTCTGCTTCCTGTCCTTCATCTCATTGACTTTCTTTTTCGTATTTTTTAGCGTGTCACACCATTTGATGTATATTCTGTTTATATGTGTATTTGTTTCTGTATATGTGTTTCAGTATGAATGCAAGTTACCCCAGAGAGTCTAATATGAGTTTCACTAGTAAGAGTGTCTCTGATTAGTAATATAAAGATATTTCCTTTTTTATTTTATGGGCATTCAAGAAATTGTACAAATATATAGATGCATGTGATAAAAGTTGAATGATCTCAAATAATATGTAACTCTAAATTGAGAAAATATTCATAACTAGATACTTAATATTTAGAGACAACTACTTGACTTGGTGAATTCCACTGATCATCCGGGCATTGTGGGTACCTCTGTGTGTTCCCTGCCCTGCTATTCTGGGAGGTCTCCATTCTGCCTTTGCACATGGGAGATCTTCCATCTGGAACAACCTTTCCATCTTCCTTTTGGCTCGAAATCTTACTCATTTTCTACTTAATCTTTTGAGATATAAACTGTTTCGCAAATTTTATATAGAATATTTCCTAGTGAAAAAATTTCTCCCGAGATAGTCTACAAGCGACCTCCTTCTATGGCTTTTCATGTACTGTATCAATTGCTTGGAACACAGTGACTAACTTACAACTGTTGAGTAGAGGAACGCAAGTATGCAAGAGACACAAACATTGAAGTATAAGACCATGTCCACTGCGTTTGCTCTAATAACTGGGTCCTCCCTCACTCGCCGTTCTCTCCTAGTGCTTCACACAAGAAAAACTTTATTTTGTGCAGGAATCTGAGCAGTCTGCTTACACTGACTCCCTTTTTCAATTCTAGTACATTCAACATAGTTCAGAAACACAAGGTAGATTGAGGCCGTCCTTTCAATTACATTGTTTGTTTACAAATTTTCACTGGTGAACAAGATCTTACTAAATCAGTCAACAACCCAAGCAAACAAACCATAACTCAACCCATAGAAAAGCAGTGAGGGGTCCGCAGTGAAATGGCTGCTGCCCTACCGGGGAAACCTGTTTGCTGTGCTCCCTTCTGAGCGGTCATTCGGACTTTTGTTATGCAGAATTTTGCGTTTATTCTGTTTTATTCATCTTACTCCAAACTTATTTAAGTCCAAAATATTCTTAAAAGCTAAGGGACTTCTAAGGAAACATGATTCTTCTGGACAATCTCCAAATGACCAATTTAGGTAGAGGTTTGGTCAATTTTGAGGGCAATTTGAATAACACAGGTGGTTTCTGGTTTTAACAGGTTACAATTCTGTCTTTCATCTACACAAATATTTACTTATATGAGTGGCCCAAAAATGGATTCTTGATACTATTCTGACATTACGTCCCATAAAAAGACCAAAGTAACCTATTTTCAAGTGATGCATTATAATGCCCAGTCATTAATTTTTAAGGGAAACAAATCACTTTGTCAAACATACAAAACCCTTAAAGTCAAGTGAATGAAATAATGTTTAGAGAAAGTGATTACATGGTAAATGGATGAACAGAATTGTTACAAGGGCCACAGTGTGACAGAATCACCTATGCAATACCTGTTTAGAAAGCCAGGTGTCTGACGTCATCTCGTATTTCTGAAATTGAAAAAATAATTCCATGAAACTTTAGGACCAAAAGTAAGCACATGACAATGTAATATTTTTCCATTGCCACCTTCAGACATTTTCCTTTTTATTCAACTACAGAGACATCATGAGTGATCACTGTGACATTACTGATTTAAAGTAAATGAAAAGTAGAAAACGCAGATTAAAGGATAGTTTAATTATAGGGTTTTTTTGTGTGTGTGTACGAGAATTCCTTCAAAATTTGCACCTGTACAAAGATAGATCACAAAGGGTCAATCATTTCCTCATCTGTGTGATTACCTCATTTGAACCACCAGACACTGTCTTTATTCACCTCTGGGCATCATGAGGAAACAAAATTATTAAGCCCTCAAACGGACCTAGGCAAAAAGCCCAACATGAAATTTTTAAAATGGGCATCCTTTTAATATTCAATCTGGTCTTTGCCATAGCTACTTTTTCATATTTGTACTACTTAGTTTTAAGAAAAAAATCACACATTTGTAATATTAAAAGTATATGTTCCTTTAAAATATACTTGTACATGGTTAAAATCAAAATCTTATTTCCAGAAGCAAAATTTGACTAATTCAACCTCAAATTAACTATATACATAACATTTTAGTAATAATGTTTCTGTGTACTGACGTGAAATATCTTGCAGTTTTCTCAAAGAAATGATTCAATAATAAACATACTAAAGTTAAGAAAACTGTTAGAGATTATATGTTAGAGTCCATATATCTCTAATATGTTAGAGATTTTCCAACATTTTGGGTTTTTTTTAAGTAGTTCACTATTTTCTCACATCATGAAAATATCTAATAAAGTCATTCCTTCATTATTTGTACCTCAGTAGTGAACAATTTTGGTAATTAGAAAAGAGACATAATAAAGTAGATAATGATCCCACCACACCTAGTACCACCAACTCTTCCTAGAATTCATTAGAGCTGAAAACTTCATGTGCTATTATTTGTCTTCTTATTTCAGTTAACTGAAAACAAAACACTTAAACTCCAAACATGGCATAGAATTGTGATATAATGTCAATAAAGTGTCAAATGAACAATATGAACAGACTTAACTATCTTCTTATTGCAGCATTTTAATTCATCCTTGTGTTTACCTAGAATGGAAACATTTAGATTATATTTGTATAGTGAAAGTAACAGATTTTCTCTGATTCACCAGATTATATGCAGACTGATTTTTAAATGAAAATCAGTTGGATATGAGACCATCTGGAACACTGTGTCCAATGCACAGAGAAATCCTAGTCCGTCTGTAACGTAAGCAGATGAAGGAGAATGGCTGAGACAAATTTTCGCCCAATGTAAGCCTAATGTGACAACGTGAGTCAAAGCCAGTAAGTAAACGGCTGCTTCAGCTGTTCATTTCCACATGTATGCTTGTCACCCGCATCACGGGAGTATTGGTGTAGCTATTTCCCTCTTTCACAGACTATTTAAAAAGTGTGTTTAAAGACGGCCATAGATTGTGAACCCACAGATCTTAAGCGTGTACGGTGAAGAGCGCAGGGAGTGTATTTACATCCTCTCAAGATGCTGGACTTTCACGTCTCCTCGGCACTTTCCTACGCCCCTTCCCAGAGGCTCCGAGGAGGTAAACATTCTCTGACCTTTCCCTGTAGATCAGTGTTGCCTATTTTAGAAATCGAGAAAACTAAAATCAGACATGATGAACACAGTACATTATATAATCCTGGATTTGAGGTTTTCTTCATGTCACATATTTGAGTTCACTACCATTAAAAGTATCAACATTATATTTCTGTTCCTTTCTAAATTATTGAGTTGAATTTCATTGCATTGATATGCCTCATTTTTAAGTACACTTCCTAGGAATAGACAGTGGAATAATTGCCAGGTTTTAGCTACTGTGAATAAAGCTTTTTGAAAGAAACTATCTTTTGTTTTTACAAATATTTGGTAATTTTTTGCAAACACCTAGAAATGGAATTACAGAGAAATGGAATTACAGATGCTTATACATACATTTATTTATATATGTTTGTTTATGCATATACTTAACATATGATACATGCTATGTTTATATATTCTTGTCATGTTTTGGTTTTTGAGACAGTGTCTCACTATGTAGCAAGCTGGCCTTGAGCTCACATGTAGCCTGGGCTGGCCTGGACCTCATGGCTATCCTCCTGCCTCAGCCTCCAGGGTACTGGGATCACAGGTGTGTGTTTATATGTAAACAGTATAGTATACATACTGTGTTTACAAATATGTTCATTTAAAGTGAAAAAGGGTATGTTTTGAAGTGTTGAATCATTTTGTCATTACATCGGCAAAAGCTGAAAAATTTAGCCTTCCACATCCTTACCAAATAGCGCTGTCAAGCTCTCGCTATGTTCTCACTTAGTCATTCCAGTGGTATGTCATGTCACCTCTCTCTTTTTTTTTTTTTTTGGTAGTATTGGGGATTTTGCACTCATATACTCGGGAATGCATGGGGGAATACTCTGTCACTGAGCTGCACTTCTAGACCTCAGTTTAATCTACCATTTCTTACGGTCTAAGGAGGTTAAATACTTTTTTAACTGTTTATTATATTTCTTATAATTATCTGTTCACATGAGTTGATGTTTTCCCTGGGTTGCCATTCACACTGAGATGTAGGATTTGTTTCCATATTTCTTTGCCAGATGCACATTTTGCAAACTACTTTTCCCTAGTACATGGCTTGTTTTTCTTTCCTTCATGGTGCCTGTGATGATACTCTAATTTTTATGACATCACGTGTTTTTTAATAGTGAATGACATTTTTGCCTCATTTTTACAGTGAAGTCACATTCTGTATATTCCTCTATAAGTCTAACAGTCTATGTTTTAGATTTAGGGCTGATTTTTCTCAAATTGGCTTTAGAAATGAATGTCATGGATCATTTCTCCCCACTTAGATGTCAAGTGTTCCTGGACCACTTCTCTCCATTCAACAGTTATGACATCGATGTTGAAAGCAATCAATCATACAAATGTGAGCCAAAGTTTCTGTAAACTGTTTAATTCAATTTACTACTTCCATGTTGCTGTACTTCCCTCACCATCTCTACATTTCTGTAGCTTTCTCATTACCGTAGTCTTGAAATTACACAATACGGACTTTTCCATATTTTTTTCTTTACAAAGTGGAGTTGCCTGATTTGTGTCTTGGGTATTTGCATATCACTTTTAAAAAATGCTTATGTTTATACAGATTCGAAGAGTACTTTAATTATGTGAGAAACAGCAGCCCTGCCTTTTCCATGGAAAGATGTACGTGGCACATCCCACACACTGAAATTGGTATGGGAAAGGTAGCTTATCACTAGCCCAGGACTTCTGGGGTTCCCCAAACGCTCTCCCCTCTGCTCCTGCTCCCCTTCATAACCCTTCAGATCCTGCCCTCTGCCCCTTCAGCTAGCCAGCTGCAATAGACTGCAAGTCTTTGAATTTAGGCCATGAATTTAAACATAGCTGCTTCCTACGCATTAGCGTCTAAAAGTCCCTCCTCCCTGTACTGTAGTGACTGCGGCTCCGGTCTGGCCGACTTCTGCACAGGAAAATTTAAACGTTGCTGTGTTGTGTCCTTTCGCTTGCTGTCTGAGCGCATTCTTTCCAGCACTGACAGTTTGTGTCTGGGAGCTCTGCTCTAACAATTAGGATTATTTTAAAATGACAATTCAGTTTGGATAGAATTGCTGTTGTGGTAACAAGTTTTTTCAATTCAAGAATATTGAATTTACCAGTCTTTCATTTATTTAAGGCTTTTATTACATTTATTCAGGTCTTTCTCTCTCTCTTTTTTTGAGAGGGGGTGTCTTGGTTACTTTTCTCTCATTGCTGAGACAAAATACCCAACACCCAAAATGAAGGAAGGAAAGGTTTATTTACCTTACAGTTTGTGGAGGTTTCAGTCCATACTTGGCTGGTTCTGAGGCAGAGTGGCACATGGCAGAGGGCAAATTGTTCAGGGCAGCAGAGCATAGCAAAAACAACCAGCAAAAGGGGGGAATGGCTGCAAACAGCCTCTCTCCTTCCCTTACATTGTAAACAGCCTGACCCACCCAGGGGGCATGTAGCTCTCACAGGGTCTCCATGTCCTCCACTTCCACAGGCTCAGAATGTGTAAAAAGTAAGCACCCTGGCTTCCTGCTGAATCACTCAGTTAAACCTCCAGACTCCCCAAGTTGACACAATGTATCAACCATAACGGGGGGTTACTGGGAATTATACTCAGGACCTTGTGCTTGCCAGGCAGCACTGTGCCACTGAGATGTATCCCTGGCCCTATTTAGAACTTTTTCAATGCTTTTAGCAATGTTGTCACATTCAGTATGGAGATTTTATACAGTATTTGTTAAATATAGGCTTATGTATTTAATGCTTTAAATATTTTAAACGTATTTTACCTTTCGCACTATGGTGTTATTGTAGAGAAATATATTGTACCTTTCATGAATTTTTTATTTTGAAACAAGTATAAACCTGCAGAGAAGTATTAATACAGTTCAAGGAAATTGTGTATGCCCTGTAGACGTACTATCTATCCACTTATGCTTTTCCCAGTTTGTTTATTATTGTCACTATCTGCTGTTTCTGAATCATAGATGATGGTGTCAACATACTTTTTCACTACCAATCAATCAGTAGGGAATTAAGCCTACATTCTTGGTAAAACAGCTTGACAGCAAGTTGGAGTCACTGTATGCTTAACCCAGAAAAACCTTTAGCAAGCATTTCCCATTTAACTTACAACCCACAAAATATCCACAATAAAACGATCAAAATTGAGAAACAGAATACAAAGTTGAGTTAGAATATTAACCTTAGAAGTGATAATCTTTTATTCTGGCTTATTTGTAAAGTTTTTATCCTTTTTTTCACACAAAAGGAGTCATCTACAAATAAAAACAGCCTCACTTCCTTTCAAAACATTATGACATTTGTTCCTTACTTTCTCTGAATAGCACCTTTAGTTGGCACAGTCAGTAAGAATGAATTCTTCAACTTTCTGTTGATCTTAATGGGCATGAGATCAGTGGTTCAGGGTTGAGTGCAGGAATGTTTCCTGTATATCCTTTGTGGCAGGGAAGACTTTTTTCCCATTCATTTATATTCAGACATCACAAATGGGTATTGAATGTTAACTGTGTTCTCTTCATTTACTGAAATATTATTTTTCTCTTCATATCATAAAATAGTTTATATTATTTGGTTTTCAGTACTAAGCCACCTATAACTTCCTCAGATAACTCCCTTTTATTCATGACCCACACCCTCCACTTACATTGCTGGAATTGTGTGTTAATATGGTAAAAGGTTTTGTTTTTGTTCTCTTTGTTCTTGAGAAGTAACAATCTAAGACATTGTCTCTTTTAATGTCTTTGTCTAGTCTGGACATGCACATTACCTTAGCCTTACAAAGACAGCTGCAAAGTATTCTTTCTTTTCTACTTTCTGGAACATGGAAGAATGGATCCTTTATTCCTTGCAGTAATGCTATTATGGGAGTAATTGTTGCCTCCTAAAATCATAAAATTTAATTTCTAATATAATAGCATTAAGAGGTAGAGCTTTTAATGTATAATTAGGCTGTGAATCCTTCACCCTTATGACCAGGTTAGCATCTTTACTGTGGGAGTATGTTACTAAAATATGGACTTGCCTCCCTTTTGCCTCCCTTGCACCTTCCTTTGTCCTTTTGCTAAAGGACAACATAGCAAGGAAGCTCTCACGGGCTGTCAGTCCTTCCATCCTGGTCTCCTTAACCTCCAAATCTGTGGTACTGGGCATCTCTACTTAGTAAAAATAATGCGGTGTGTGGTGTTCTGTTACAGTAACACCGAACAGGTCAAGACGGTGTGAGTGTTTGATAAAGACCAGGTCATGGCAGAAATATTTCTAAGTATGAATTAAGTTGCTTTAATTGGGGATTGGCAGCGAAGCTCAATGGGTGATGTCTCGCCTAGCATAAGGGAGACCCTGGGTTAATCCACAGCTCCACTACAACAAAAACCAAACCAAAAAAAAATCACTTTGGTATAAAATGCTTCAAATAACCTTACTCTTTATACATCCACTCTAGTTATTTGTATCTTTTTCTTTTTTTTTTTTTTTTTCCTTTTTTAGGATCTGGGATTCAGGACCTCATGTAAGCTGAAGAAGTGCTCCAGCACTGAGCAATGCCTGCAAGCTTCACATTTCTTAGTGTTGTCTTAATATTTGACTGGTAGCAACTTGAATATAAAGTAATTAGATATTTTTTCTTGGTCTTTATCCTATTTTGGATTTGTGAACTTCCTGGATACATAAATTAATGTTTCTCATCTAATTTTGGAAAATTAAAATCATTATTTCTTTATATTTTTCTTGGTCTTCTGTGTAGACAATTTTACATGTATTTCAGGTCATATTGTTCTTGAGGCTTTATTCATCTTTCCAGATTTTTTTTATCCCAGTACTTCAGTTTTGATTTTTTTTTTTTTTTGTTTTCATTAATACAAAAATGTCTCATATACTGTTAACTCCATTCATTCTGAGACATTGTAATGGAGTTCCTGAGGTTCCATTTCTCTGCTTTTGATATTTATATTTATCTGCTAAAATTTTGTCCATTTAGTTATTAGGACCAATTCTTTGGTTTGTTAATTATTTTTCTAATAGGTTTTTAAAAATTGTATGTCTGTTGCTTTCAAATCACTATCTTTGGAGCTCTCTTCTTATAGACTAATTTTGAGGGAGGAAACAGGTTAGAGTTCCTCCTGCCCTGCCTAGAAGCTATATTTTGATTGTGTGATTGGTATACATGTCACGTGGTAAAGTGTAATTATTTTTCTTTAAAAAGTAAACTGTTCTGGTAGAGAGTTAACTCTTCAGGAGATGAGCTTGATACCTTCAAAGCCTCATTAGAAAGGCTTCATGGAAACTCTTCCTAACCCACTTTCTGTGCTTAGCTGAATGAGCTTAAGTGTTTCTAGTGAGAGATGTCTCTACTTCGCTGTGTAAAATTCCCATATTTCTGAGCACTGTGCAGCCTACAGTCCCTTGCTCTGCCTCAGAGACATTTATTCTTTGTTTTCTGCAAGGCACTATGAAGGAGCGCTGTGCCCATGTGCCGCTAAGCACTGAGCCAGGTACCCGGCCATGCAGGTTGGTGCAGTTCTTTGCTACACAATTCCAACCTCTGTAGTTCCTCATTTATATGCCCATCCCTAGAAGTACCTCAGGGTTTGTTCTGATTCTCATTGCTTAAAATAAGTGACAACACTGTGCTGTGTTTGGCTCCATCTCCCTGACCTGTGGTTTAAAAAATTGTTAGTAGCAGGTTGGGGCTGTACTTCAATGAGAAAGCACCTGCCTAGCGTTTCCTGTTCCTCTTATTGACCAGTATCTGAAAACAGTTGTTTTATACATGATTTTAGTTTTATCATTGTCCAACATAGAAAGCCCAGTCTGCTAGTATTTTTTCTATCTTTTCTAGAGCAAAAGGTTAGAAATTTAATTGATAAATAATCTGGGAATCCTTTACCCAATCATCAACAGCAAAATATAACAGCTTAAACGGATTGCTCCCTTTTTCCACCAAGAATTTTAAAAGTGATACATATTGAGATGATTGTATAGTTTATAAAAACTAAAGTTAGAAAGTGAAGCATAATCAACTTTCAAAATACCAATTTAAGAACTACTTTTGGTCTATTTTAAAATTCTACTATTGAAGGACAGAAATCTGGTAAGAATAATCTGAACTGCAGAGAAAAGGTGTATTTAAAGAACATAGCTAAGATACTTCTTACAATCACAGCTTAATCAGGAGAAATCTCATATTTGAAGACAAACATTACTATGGCTTAAACCACCATTCATGTTGCATAAGAATTCATAATTTGTTTCTGCTCACTTCCAAGTTTGGAAGATTTCTGTATAAAAATATGTACTTCTAACAAGATGAATCTTTTCATACCGCCTTTTGAAGTCAAATATTGAAGGCCTTCTACAAAAGATTTCCTGGTTTCCCTTTGTAAGAGATAATAAACTACATTATGTTAAGCACAGAAGAAAAGTAACTTATACGCACTCTACTACAAGCACCAGTCGTGGTCTCACACACAGTGAGGATGGAGATGTTCTGGGGCCGGTTCAGCCATCTCACCACGGTCTTGGTGTTGCTCACCCACTTCACCATAGTGATGTAATATTCTCTAGTTTGGAAACAAAGGTTAAAATGTATCTTTAGGGTCAGAAAATCTGTGAAGTACCAATGATAGACATGGGTTATTTAATAAACAAGAATATCTGAAACATTCTACACATTCTTTATCATATCAACTTCTATTTTTGTAGATGTATAGAAATAAACATACATATTTGCTTTAATCATATATATAAATGCAAATAAATAGACACGCTGTATAACTATATAAAATACAGAAAATTTGAGAATGAATGGTTTGCCAAAGTAAAGATTCTTAGAAAAATAAAAGTAATTGTTTTGTTTTGTATTTTTGGACCAGAATCAGACTTTGGACCTTGTTCTTGACGGGTAGGTGCTTATGTCACTAAGCTATATCCCCAGCCCAGAAAAATAAAAATAATTGGATTGCAAGAACTTTATTAAAAATGATTCTCCATTAGTATGGATGCATGTTCCAAATTGGTATAGACTTTTAAGCTATGCTATATTTTATTTCTTTATAAACATAACCAATAGCTACTTAAAAAGCAAACCTTGGCCTTAGCTTAGTAATTATGACTTTTTGTAGGATCTTTATGATCCTCTATTTTGTACCTGAAAACTTTGTCTACTAAGGTAAATGAATGCGCTGTGGTCTTTGTCCATTGGGCACCAAGCCAAGCTGCATGAGTTATTCACAATGTGTATTTTCCCTAATATTGTTAGTTATGTTACTTGAACTAGTTTGAAACAGAACAAAACTCAAACTAAAGAAGTTGAGTAGCTTTTAAATTTTCACTGTAGTAAAGATGCTAGATGACAGAGCCTCAAATGTCCCAATAGCTGGTTGGGAATTGGGAAAAATCTGCATATGTTCCCTTATGACATATATGTTTCTATGTTTGGAAACTGACATGATACAGTCACAAAGTTCCCAACACAGACACAGTCAAATGTGCAAATATGTATTTTTGAATCATAGCAATAAATGTTCAAATTATATCTAAATTTAACATGACTATTGTAAACACTAATCAAAGACTGTAAAATCCAGTCTATATTTTTTGAGGAAAAAATCAAAATAGGATTGATACTCAGTTGACTTTCAAATCCAGTCAGAATTTGTCTCAATTTTCCAAATGTATTTTGTTTAAAAAGAGATGAGAAAGTAACACAAATGAGTTTAAACATAAAAACCAACAAAGTAGAATTTAAGTATTTAACTGAGTGCTTTCTCTTTCAAAATAGCCTCCAAGTAAAATGTTGCTAGGAAATCTTTGAAATACTTTCATCGACACTGACACATTACAGCACTTTTATGTATGATAGTGACTTTTAAAACAATTTGATATTAGACGACAAGTAAAATCCAACAAGCACAAATCTGGTGGTAAATAACTGATGTGTTATGTTGACATATAAAATTGTTAAGTAAAGAATCATTCATCTCTAAGCATACATTATATTGGTTTGTGATTAAGTATCACAATTATTTGTGTTTGTAGTAAGTTGCCTAATATTAATAAACTATACTTAATTTCATGTGAGATAGATTAATATGCACCTTGTTTATATCCAAGGGTGATCTTTCATGTTGTAACCACAATCTGAGGAATGAACCTTCTTTCCAAATTTGAATTTGTAAATGTTTGCAAGGTTTAATTTCCAAGCGTGGAAATTTCTATGGTTGACTATTAGAAGTAATCAAAATGGAAACTGAAGATCTTGGCAAATAGATAGAGTAGAAAGATATATATCCAATGAAATCAGTCCCTCTGCTCCTTTGCTCCTTGCCACGGACCCAACTGTGCCCATATGGGAAATGTCACACTCAGACCTGTGTGCTGTGGATGTGGCTCTCTTCCTAAAACTCCACTTCAGGAACACCTTAGATCCGGTGTTCCACAGCCAGTGACCAGAAGACATGTCCCTCTTTTATAATTGGCTTTATTGCTTGTTCCTATTCTCAGGGGCTCTGCTTTAACCAGGAAGTCTTCAAGGGCCTCATATTCTTGAGCCACAGAGATAGAGACAAGCTAGGCAAGGGGTTCTACTCAAGTTTACAGAGGTCTCATCAGCAGGAGATCTAATTGTTCACAAGGGTAGGTGAAATGGTGGTCTCAGCTTCACCTACAGACATACCTGCACATATAGCAGTGGTCACTCCTGTGTTTTCATCGGCTCCCTGTTTAATCTGTGTACACTACATAATTTTTGCACACATATAGTTACTCAGAGGTCATTCTCTTTAAGACAGCCCAGGAACATAGCCCATAAGTATACTGTAATAGCATTCATTACTAACTCAGAGCTGGTGTCCTCTTAGGACCACAATTAATAACTATGTATTATTTCAAGAAGGATCATTTAGGATAATCTCATGAGCACTGATGAATCTATTGATTGGATTTTCATGAAAAGGCCCAGATATTCCTTGGAAGAATAAAAGATGGAAATCTGAAGAGAAAATGACATCATCAAGCTCAAAATAACAGAGGCAATATGACAGTGTCATATCTATGATACAGATAGAGAACAAAGGGTCACAAAATGTGACTAGAGAAGAGGTAAAATATGTAAAATAATGCTACTGATACAGTAAAACTAAAATAAGGAGAAATCATTACTTTCGCTCTTCAGATTGAAGAGACCTAAACACAAAGGAAAATGCAAGATTTCCACCAAAGAACATGACACTACTGTAGCCTATCGTGAAATTTCACATCATTAATTATCATAATAACATCTTTTTTTGCTAGAAATTAACTATATATTTTAAACTCAGTCCTGAATGTTATAATAAAGGCACTGAGTAATCTCAAACCTGAAGTTCATAGTGCAACAATTCGCAAAGTTCTTCTTCCTCTCAACCTGAGATGACTGACTCATCCACCTCCCACAGTTCCTAGTCAAGATATTCAATAAGGCCATTATCTTAGGTGTCACCACCCTGTATTCTTTTTTGAGCCAACACAGACCATGATTCAAAGGAAGATGAACTGAATGGTGGTGAGTGTGAGCTGAATTATTATTAAAGGAAGGCCGCATTTATAGTCTAACTTTGTATGATGAAGTGTCTTTTGCTGAATCATATGTGTATCACTAAATATTAACACATAAAATGCAAGGGGCACCAGGAAAGTAGAAAGTAGGAAAACAAATGATGACTTTCCCCAGGTTATGTTACCCTTGCAGTTCCTTTTCCCAAACCGTATCAGTTAATTAGCATCTATGTCCTTTACAGCCTTTGATTAGTGCTCCAGTATCTGATCAAATGGGTGTCCATCAGATGAGGCTGGTGGTCGCTCTTTTCTTGTTAGAGCTACAGGTGCAAGTTGTTGGAATTAAACCAAGTCTCAAAATAAACAAACATACCAAAACATTAACCTAAAATCAATTCACAACAAATCTTCTTCTCTGTGGTATATAGTGGGGGAATATAGTTGATAAGAACTCAAACTATAAAAGAACTTCTTCTATATTTATATTTTTCTCTCTCCTTATAAAGGCATAACCATGTACAGTCCGTGTTTTCTGTCACTATAGTGACTTTATTAGAGTGAAGATGATAAGAGGTAATCACACTTGAGTTTCAACTGTGGTGGGAAAAATGAATTTAAATGGAGGTTTACAACTGCCTGGGGTAATGGAATACAGTCCACCTAGTGATTATACAGATAACTTGAAGATTATAAAAATATAGTAGTTGTTTAGGTAATACAAAATACATATACATTATTATTAATTATTTAGTTATTTTATTACTTAATATTAAAAAAGTGTATTAGTTTGTACAGGCAGCTGTTATGGACACATACAAATTTAAAAAAAACAGAAAAGTCACTGGATTTGATAGGATATTGAGAAAGTATATTACTAGAAAATTAAATATCCTCATGTGTATATTTATACAAATAGGTAACAAAATGAAAGTCTGTAATCATTAGCTCCTTTTAGAGAAAAACATTTGTATTTTAAAAGTGATCCACGTTGTAAAGATTTCAACATAAAGGTTAAAACCTAGAACTTACTCAATAAAGACCAGGGAATTTTGAAACTGAGAGAGGGACTGTGACTGCCCAAGCTGACACAGAGAAATGCTGGTGGACATGCGACAGAACCAGACAACCAGACAGAAGATGTGCAAGTTCTTAAAAATCAGGAGGATATGTGCAGGTCACAGGACCCCAAAGAACTGCATGGCTCTTTAGCACTGTACAGAAACCAGTCAGAAAGCAGTGTTTTCCATTCTTCATTTGAATTTCTCCCTGTCTGCAGGACTATCAAAAAAGTGACATTTTGAATTATTTATTGATTTATTGCAATGTGAAGCTAGCGGAGTCTTTGATAGGGCAGTTTTAAATCCGGCACAAGGCCAAGGGAGTTCTGTCCAAATGCTTTATTTACCGAGAAAGGAGCCAGTCTAGGAATATGAGATTCAAAAGACCCCTTTCCTTTATCACTGGGGCCAGTGCGAGACTGTTCACCAGCCTGCTCTCCCCTTGTGGAGCACGTCTTTTCAACAAATGTACATTCTCTCCATAAGTCTTGTCCAATTCTTTGTTCAGGACACCATGAACCTTGAAAAAATTCCCATGGGACTTACCATCAGGTAACACTGGGGATGGGCTTTTTAGAGTAAAAACTTCCTGGAGCTTTATTACCATTCCAAGTAAGAAAATTTTCCATGCTCAACAAAATGCATTAGATCTGTAAAAGTCCCCAACAGGGACAGAATTTTCCCCAAATATGTTAACATTTGAAATTTCTAGTAGAAATTGATTATAGACATCATTAAAATGAACTTTGAGCCTGTCATACTGGTATGTTTCCATATTTCTCCAGGACTGTGGTATATTCCAAGGGGCCTGAAATAGTTCAGACAGCTCCTTTGAAGTTTGAGAACAGTCAGGACTTCAAAATAAGATTACTTGTTTATTTGGTTCTACTGAAGATTTTGCTAATATTAAATTTATGCTTCTGACACATAAAATGTGTTTCTTTTTCTCCGCTCAGACTTCTAATACAGAAAGGCTTCTGATGTAGGGTAATATGAAACAAAATCTCATTAAGTTTGTCTGCCTGGAGAAGAATGCTAAGAGAATCCTTGGCAAGCTCTGGGTAGAAAGTTGGAAAACTACACAAATTTCAGGGAGATTATACTATTTCAAAGTGCATTATAAAAAATAAAAATGGAGCAATTATTTTCTGGAAGGAAATCCAATGGAAAATTTTCCTTTGTCCTCCATCACACATCTCCTGCAAAAGACCCAATTCTCAGGAGCAATATCTTTAGTCATCTTGTGGCACTGCTAATCACCTTGAAACTAAATGTTTCTTGGGAACAGGCAGACACCCAGAATGACTTCATTCCTTACTAATGGAGGCAACCTCAGTTTCATTTTGAAGTAGAGCTGATCACATCTCTCACTAGATTGTAACAAAATGATAATTGGATTGAAAATATCTATTTCCATGTAAAAGTGAAATTGAAATTGCATACCTTGATTTAAAGCTGTCGGGCGGCATAAGTTCCAAAGTATGAGTTGGTCCGTACAGGTTTACAACATACAATTTTATTGTTGGGTTCACTTGACCTGCCTTTGAGAAAATGAGAATTGTAAAGCAAGTGCATTAAACATTAGACTACATTGAAGGAAAGAAAAAAAGCAAACAGAAGAAGCATTTTTAGTCTTTTACGTTTTTGTGTTGGAGGGGAAAAGCTTAATTTCTCTGAAGTCGAAATGATTTTAAATTCAACAACTTGATTGCTTTCAATTGTTTTTGCAGATTGCTGCTTCTCAAACAGTTTAGTGAGACAATTAAAGGTGACAGGAAATCAGGATGGCTTTGTGTATTAGGCAGTGCTACCGTGCTCTTTCCTTAGAATGGCACTAGAAGGGCTGGCTGAGCAACACAACTGGTAGATGAAACAGCTCCTCCTAGCATGGAACAGGTAGGAAAGTGTGGCTAATTATAAAAGAAAGGAAGGGAGGACACGAGGGAGAGCGAGGACATCAAATCCATTTGTAGGACTGTAGAAATTCCATCCACATGTAGACTGTCAGATGTTTAAAATTCTACAAAATCTGGTGTATGACATTCCCCAAATCTACCCGGCTTTTCTTTTCAGTTTTACTGATTCCTAAAGTGAAGTGACTTGTTTGTTTAGTTCATCCCAGACAAGAGAGCAAACTCCCCTCCCTGATCCCTGGCATGAAGGCTGGACAGGCAGAGCAATGCCGCGTAATTTGATTCGACAGAATAAAATTTTATTACAAAGTGACTAGCAAGTGTAGCATAGATATGTTTCTGGCACATAGTATGTGGGAAAATGCATGAATTTTCTTACAAAATGTCCTGTCTGTGAGTGTTAGCTAAAACCACTATGAAGATGAAAATGGAGAAGTTAAAAAAACCGGTGCCAGGTAAAATGCTAATACTTCAAGTAGCTGGCAGTTTAAATCCATGAGGCTTTTAACTGTGTTTTCAGTTCATTCACTTGAAGACAATGGCCTCCAAACTTTCTCTAAATATACTCTAAGCAATAAAAGGATAGCAATGGGAATTTTCTTCAACATGTCTCAAAACAGTTTGAAGGAAAGAAGGAAGGAAGGAAGGAACAAACGAACGAAGGAACGAAGGAACGAAGGAATGAAGGAACTAACCAACCACCAACTAAGGGATATTTGCCTGAATAAGAGAGGTATCAAGTCAGTTGATTACTTGTGTCTCAATGTATTTCTAAACAAAACATTGTTATCCTGTGGTAAGGCTGAGCAATCAAACAAAGACAACATGAAACACACAGAGGAGAAGAAGGAAATTAATCTAAATTAAAAATCTAAAGAGAATGATAAACTGATTGAAAACTGTTGCACAGGTTCATGTTTGAGGAATCACCAGTGACAAAGTCAGGTCAGGGCCAGGGGTAACATAATCTGATCCATTCACAGTTAGTAAGCACTTCTTAAGAACAGTTTTGTTAAAAAAAATAAATCAAAGGATGACAGAAGACACTAGTGTATCTGTGGGAGTGTGCAGCACACCTCTGAAATGTGAACCAAAGAAAGGGGTCGGGAAGTGCCCTCATGACAGGAATGTGGTTAATATTAAGAGAGATGATGGGAAGGATTCCTACAGTAAAAGGTTTCCTGGAAAATGAGTTACAAGCGTGCCTCCAACTGAACATTGTACTACGGGACTTTGCAAAGCTTGTCACCTGCCTAAACTCTCCAGGGCCTGGGCACACTTGCCTTGGGAAGTTTGGCCTCTACTCTTTTATTGTTCTGAGTTGTCTTTCACATTATTCTTGTTTTAATTTAGTTGTCATGTTCCTCCTTTGAAATATTAGTTTTACCCTTTTAATTTTTAGTTTTACCATGTGTCCTAGTTAGATCAACATTACTGTTTAAAGTGTTCTTGGGCCAGGGGCAACAGTTAATATTATTGGAACCTTACAAACACAAATTCATTAGCCCTACCTACCTGCACTGAGACCCAGAATTAGGGTGTGGGGCTGAGTGTAGGTCTATAGATCTTTGTTTTTTAACAAGACTTTCAGATAATGAATAAGCAGATAGGCTGCCATCTATCTATTCTACTACTGCACATGCAATGTCAGAAGTGAGCCCCTATTGGTCATAGAGTCTTGAGGGCATGTCAAACCATAGATCACTGAAGCCCACCTCCAGCACGAAGCTGAAATCTCTGATGCTGGTGAAAGGACACCCTTCGGAGCACCAGCTGAGTTTAGGCTGTAAGTCAGAGATATGAGTCCAAACATTAGCCCTGTTATTTGCTTGCTCTGGTCCAAGGGCAAGAACCTCAACTTGCTTATCAAAAATGAGACAAAAACTTCACCTGAGACTGTCACAGCTGGATATTTTGAATCAAAGAAGGTTTTATTTCTGGGAAAAAAAAGTGTCATAATTATATTAGCTAATGAAAACATTATTACATAGTGTGTAAAAGAGTATATGAATGTACAAAGGATGGTCATAGTGACGATATTGATTCTCCTTAGTGAAAATATGTGCTTATATTTTTATAGTTTGACACTATAAACTGATTAAAGTAATACAGAAATCAAATATTATTTTTCTGTGAACTCATTAGTGATGTGGTTTAAGACATTCATACCTTGTCAAAGATGAATTAATTATTGTATTTTGAAGTCAGTTTTCTTTGTCTGTAGGACTGTGAGTTTATACTTAAGCAGGATCATTGCTATTCCAATTAGGTTCTGCATGAATGCATAAAAGTTGTATATTTTACACACAAAAAATCCATGAAAATATCAGACTATATCCAAAATTAGCTGTTCAGCATTTCATAATCTCAGTTACATATCTATTTTTTGCAGGGTTTTGAAATTAAGCACACATAGCGTGTTCATTTGTACCTTTTAATATCTGAATCATTTTAAGAGTTTGAATATTGGAAGAGTTCATCTATTTGCTTTTAGCAGTCACATTTGCCACAAAGAACGTAAATCCACAGAATTCCTCCTCTGTGATTGTGAAACACAAGCCTCAATAATAATTAACCTTATTTAACTGGCATCTAAATTGTCATTAAATGAGATAATGTTTTAATTAAGAAGATTAATCTGAAGTTACTGAGATAGAACTGTGCATTTCTTTTGTGCTGAATTGCTAACAATACAGTATTTTATGAGGTTTGAATTATGCTGAATTAAGTAATGTACAAATATATTTGGTTAGTGTGTTTCATTAGTAAATCTGACCATATTGGGTATTCCCCGCACTAATTTTAATCTAGTTTCATTTAAAGTACAATTTAGTATGCACTCTGTGTTATTTCAGTTTCTAAAGTACCACTTTTTGAAAGTTTATTTGTTGTGGGGAAAACCTAACAGTTGATAACTAAAGTAGAAAGGGATAAATCTAAAAATTAACATATAGGAAATGATACAGAAATTTATTCTATGAGAACAAGGGTCAAAACCGAGTGCAACTTTCTTTGAGTATCATTATCTTTTACATCTAGGCAGGGATTCTAAGTGATAACTACCCAAGGACCGCAGGGCTTTCCATTTTGTTCATTAGAATTTCTGGTTCTTTTTTATTTTTAAAATTCTTCACAAGTAGTCATTACACAATCAGGATCTTCATCATTTCCATATTCCAGATGTGAGACTAAGAATGTTACACACACATGGCTAAATCATTAAGAGTAAGTGCAACAGACACAGATTCACAAAATTTTGTTAATTTGACAAGGAAATGTTTTGATTTCAGCTCCATCCTCTTAAATACAAGGTGATCTCTGATAGTTGTATTGAAAAAGATGGAATCAATAAATTTGGATTACTCTAGGGTTCTTAAAATAACTCTGACTTTCATAAAAGGATTAACCTTGTAGAATGTCTGTTGGCCCACTTGTAAAACACAGGCAATTATGATGAAGAAAAACCGAGGGAAAAAAGGGGAAAGTCTCCCTGAAAACAGAGCCTATGCTAAGCTCTTGTGAGATATACAATTAATATATAAACTTGATAATGGCCTACTAAATCCAATTAGGTAAGTTATTAAATAAGTAAGTAGGCACATTTGCATTCAGAACTCTCTAAATTATTGTTGAACTATTTCATTTTTCTCAGATTTTATATCTGTTCCCTTGGTGGTGTCAGTCTAAGTGAAAATTTTGAGGCCTGGGAGTGTCCCAAGTTCAAAACACCATACCTGAGAAGGCAACTGAAGATATACCTAATGTATTCAGCTTTTCATGTGAACACAAGGTCCTCACTCCTTTGGGAAAGGGTTCCCCTTCCACAGGGCTGATTTTGTGCAGGGCATTGAAGAGGTAGCACTAGTTTTCTATATTCTACTTAAATTGAGAGGTGAAACTTCATCACCAGTGAGTAAGTCAAACAGTGTGAGACAATACACTGGGCAACACTTTCTAGCTTTCCTGTGGAAATAGAAGAAGTGCTGATATGCTCTCCTGGGACAAGCTATCCCCCACAGAATGGCTGGATTTGTAACTGGAGAAGTCATGAGATCCTTTCTTGAAATTAATAAAAGTCTTCTGGAAAATGTAATGGTGGTGTGAGTTCAGATTGCCCTTTTATTGTGAGGAGGACTCAGTATATGCGCCTTAGCATTTAGGTCCAGAAAAGACCCCAACTGTAGTGCTTCAAATTCATGCACAGCGCCTCCTCTCAGTGCTGTATTTAGAGGTACTGTTCATCTACAGAGAGAGGAGGGGAGGGGGGAACTGAGACCTACAGAGGCTCGTGGAGGAAATAACTCTCCTCATTCCTAATTCCCCAACCTCAGACTGTTCCTCCTTTCTGTCTTGGGTCGGTTGACTGTGGTGGATGGTAAAATGAAGAAGAGTGTGCGTGGCCTCACCGCGGCCCCGACCTGCCTTAACTGCAGGCCAGAGTAATAAGTGTGCTGGGAATTTGCCCACACCGCGCTCAGCGAACTCAACGCACCTCTCCGAGGAAGCGCCTATTGTGTGTGGGAAAGTTCAATTACAACTCTCAAAAAAGACATCTTAAAAGCCGCTTCTTGGTGAAATCAGCATCCTCTTTTCCCTAATTAGGAGATAAAATGTGTAAAGTGGGATTTTAGAGGTTTTCTGTAAGATCTTTCTGCATGATTATTGCAGAGGGGCACCTTACCATGGGCCTTTTCTTTGTTACAGCTGTGTGAAATGAGGTTTGAAAGAGAGACCTTGAGGAAGTAAGAGTGGCCTGCAATACACAACTCGGGGCGATCCCAATGTGCTCGCCTTCAGTTCCTGAGGCCTCACTTAAAGCCATACTTGCAGACAGTTGTGCTGTCTCAGCAGGATTTCCATGTTCCTCGCACTAATAAAATCCTTCCATCTCCCTTACTCAACAGTATTTCACAAACTGCGTTCCAGAGTATGCTCTGCCAAAATAATGCTGATATTAGTACTAATCCTCATAAATTCTTGGGGCTTAGTCTCTTCTTTATTGGTAATTTTTAATGCTTTGTCTATTCTTATTGAGATTCTTTATGCTTAGTCAAGTTTATAGATTTATAATACACATTAACATGTAGTATATTAAGTGCTCTGAGAAGTCATGCAAAATAAACTAGATTTTTTTTTCTTAACCAAGAATTTCCACCTCTTTTGACCACTGTGGTTTCTCTTTTTGTAACACTCTCAACTTGTATGATATAACTTGCAGAAACTTTTGTCCTAGCGTAAGTTCTGCCCCTCACCACTTCTCACCCACTTTGTAACTGGCAAGGCAACAACAAGCAAGGAAGAACATTAGAAGGAAAGATATGTAACAAAAGAGAACATTCCCACACCCTCAAATCATCTCCACCTCTTTCTACCCAACCTTGTGTCTGGACTTCTTAATGCAAACTCAAAATCATGAATCTGTCTTCTGAGTAAAGGAAACTTCTTTTCTCTTCAAGGCAACTTGTTCATGAATCAAGAATGCCACTAATCAAGGCGCTCACGCAGAGAGAAAGAATGAATGAACGCTGTCATGGTGCTTACCTTAGGATATGGATACTGCTTTGGTTTGGGATACAAAGCTCCAGTGAAGCGAGGGACAATCATGTTAGGCACCAAGGAGTCATTGATCATCAGGAAAGCGAGCCTTTCTCCATCTGGTGACCACCAGTGGGCGATGTGAGAACGCAGTATTTCCTCTAGAATAAATGAGTGTTATTTGAAACCAACTGTAGAGATGTGGGCCCAGCGACCCGCGAACATCTGTCCTTGATGTCTTCATTGCAGATGTATGTTTTCCAGACAGTGTGCTGGATTTTATGATAATTCTGTATTTCTGAGTTGTCTTTTTAATTGAAAAGAAACCAGATGTAGAGGAAGGGCAGAATGGAATGAAAAAGTCAGGATTCATAGTGTTTCAGTCATGACTACCAGGCACGTGCAAACACTACTGAGCGACAAGAATGTGAATAGTAATTGAAGTGTGAGCAATTGCCGCACCCATAGTAGTGTTCATTCGTATTTATAGTCAATTATTTTTCACTTCCTCCTTGGATAAGTTGAGGATCCATAAAACTCATTAAACTATTTTAAGTTCTAAAGAAATAGAATGAAAAACATACTGGATATCTTTCAGGTAACTCAAGGTCATGTATCTACTTTCTACACCTGCTTTCTGGTCCAGAAAGTTAATGTGTGTGAACTACATCAAAAGGTCCTCCGTGCCCTGTGGCTTCCGGAGGACATGATCACTGTAATGCTTTGGCAGAAGATTAGAAGGGAGGGAGTCAAGTCAGTGCTGTCCAGCAACGGCACCTCAGGCTGGCTCTGCAGGTCAAATGCCATTATCACTCCGGTTGGAGCAGCCTCTTCCATAATACCTTCTCCTCTGTCTACTAAAGGCTCCTGACTAAGTCCATGGGCCTGATAAAATGAGGCTGGCTGTTACTAGTTGAGATTATAGCTCTTTCCTTTCTGGCTTCCCTGTGACTTTAAGTTTGTAAGAGTTCTGTGAATGAATCATCTCCAAATTATCTTATTGAATATGCTCATTATTTCCCTTTGGGACCATGAGGGAAACAATAGTTAATAATAAGAGTTGACTCAGAAAACAGACTTTAAAAATTAGATTTTGAGATTAGGTTTTTCATAGATAGATAGATAGATACATCAGTTGATATATATGCATACAAATAGGCATACGTTTTGCAGGAAAATATTGGATGATTCATAGCAAGACTCAGAGTTGTGTTTAATCAGTGGTCACAGGTGGTAACATGAAGGGACAGGCAGTTAGAGAGGAGAGATTTTAGAAGTACAAGTATCTGTGGCACTTAGATGCTGCAAGTAAATGGTGACCATAAAATTATGATATATAGTTGACATAGGTAGTCTGACAACCCAAATGAAGTGCATAGGGCAAAAGAGAAATGGAAACTGTGGTAGAAATTAGGAATGCACATACAGAACCACAGGTCACCATGGCATCTTTGGAAGAGTCCTCCTCTTCCGTAGTTGGAAAAGATAAAGCAAAGGTGCAAGAGAATAAAACAGAGGTTGAAGACCTGCAGCACACATGAAGGTCTCAACATTATGTTTTCAAATATAGGTAAAGATAGTGGTCAGGTGGAACGAGTCACCTTACCTGCATGGTAAGGATATTTGAGTGAGGAAAAATAAAATGTTTATACTTCCTGGACCATGCTCACAAATAACTACTTTATAATTATAATTCAAAATTTCATAATTGAATGCTTCTTTATGTAGCTGACTGTATAGCTAAAGATTTTTAATTAGTGCATAGATTAGACTAGAGTTAGGACAGAGTGGCGAGGTTTGTTTGGGAAATTTGGTACATGCCTGTACTATACCTTGATCACTTGCAATTCTATTACATCTTCCTGCCTTAGATTTTAAACAACTTTCAAATGCATACATTTCCACTTGCTGATAGGGGCAACCCTTACAGGATGGAGCTATAGCTCTCCTACACAAAGGCAGAGAATTAGTGTCAAATTTCAGTGAAAATATGTAGGAGTCTGAGGAACATGGAAGTTTATAGGAACTTGGTTGCCTGGAACATACTGACCTATGAGAGAAAATTATTGAGCATGTGCTTGTGCAAAAGTAAAGATAAATTAGATGCTGAATTTTGAAGACAACACAAACCATTTTTGCGTGCTGCCTTCTGTTTCCCAGGTGAGCTGTGAAGCTGCTGGGCCTGAGTTGAACCTGAGCAGTAGAGCACTCCAGATGGATGGGTGAGTCACGGGACAAACTTCCCTCCCTCCTGTATGCTGTTACCAGCAGAGGCAATGACAGTGTCAGCATGCATGACCAAACAGGTGCCGTGTGGAGCCCTTGGCGTTCCCTCAGGATAAAGTGCAGACATTTCAAGCTTTAGAGAAAGACCATCCTGTCTCGTGATAACTGGTATTATATTTTTCAAAAGCAGTTCTCTACTGGGCTCCACTAGAAACAACAATCCTGATTATGGTCTAGCAAGTGACTATGCGATCAAACCTGGTCATTAAGAGATGGTTATTATCTGGGATCCACCAACCCTAAAAGTGAGCGTACGCATTATCCCAATGTAAGCTAAAAGTGGCACACACGGGTTTGAGTCAAAAGTAGCCAAGACTGCCCATCATGTGCACATCTGTTTCCTCTTCATCACTGCACGTCTGCGCCCTGAGGTATATTTTCCCATCAAAGCTGGTGCAGGAGAACAAAATGTTGCCCTGGCTTGTGTTTACGTCTGTCTTCCCGAGGTGAACACTTAGGAATTCGGTAGGGTCTGTATTACAGCCTAACTTGAGAATGACCCTAGCACACAATAATAAGCATAAATCTTGCAAATTGGCAGAATTTGAAACGAAATATTTACTTGTCCACTTTTTTTGTAGATTTGGCTGCACACATGGTCCATCTTGACTCGTGTTTAGTTAAGCTACCAAATCACCACTTGATCACGGGGGATGAATAATTTTAAAAAATTAGTGACAGGGAGCCCAGGAAAGAGATGGCGAGAATTATCAGAGAGGTAAATCTGAGAAAATTTTAGTGACTTATGTCATGCGACCAGCGCACATCCACAGCTGAAATTGCTGTCAATTATAAAATACACAAAATGACTGCCAAGCTCATGGCAGCCTCTGATTGCCACCCTTACCTGCCTATGATAGTGCCCATCACTGAGCCACTGGTTCAGTATTACTGCCCAGTACACCAGATCTTTATGTGGTGGCAGCTGGATTATTCTGAACCCTTCCATCTGGAGGGGGCAGCATTTGTGCCAGAGAAACCCATACTATGGGAGCAGATCTGGCTTTGCTGCCTGTTCTGGTCAGCACTGCAGTACATGAGCTTATCCCAACAAAATGTATGTGTTAACCTGTAACACACATTGCAACACCTCCAAGTAGGAACTATGGCATGAGAAAAAGGACCAGTGGACCAGTGTGGAAGTTCAGTAGTCTCGTTATGTTGGTATTAGCTTTATGCCCTGGAGTGATGGGCTTGGAATAGTTATCTTTGCCCGTGTTTTAGAATGTTTGTTTGATAACATCACTAAAGTCCTATAGCATGGCTTATGTCCTTCCTTTGTAGGCAAAAGGAACAGTCCTAGCAACTAAGAGCTGGAAATGGTAGTGTTCTCTCTCACTATCACTGGATACATTTTGCTTCCTGTTCTAACAATGAGGTTGGCGTGTTTGGAAGGATTATTACCCCCAGCAGGAAGTTAACACAATGCCATTCCTCTGAATTGGAAGATTAAAATTTCTTCCTTTCCCATGTTAAGATCATTATGACTAAGAAAACAAAACATAAAGTAAAAAACCACTCAGCTCAATGTCCTGACAGAAAACAGTCACTATATTGGATATGGTAAAACATCTCATCTTCCAGAAATAAAATGTATCTTTTCTATACAAAAGAATTTGAGGAGAAATGCAAAGGATTCACACACAATTCTCTGCTCAATAGTACTGGTTAATAGAAAATTAAAGTTTTAACAATCTAATAAGAAAATTATGCCCTACAATAAAATTTGGCAGGAATAAAGTTTTAGTTTGACCCAGAAGTTACTATGTCTACTCAACATAAAGGAAAAGTAAGAGAAAAAGAAATAGGTAGTTGAAGAAGGCAGTCTTGATTATCACTTAAGACCCCATGAAAGGTTGACTCCAAGATGGAAGCATTTTCTCCATAGCCTGAGATGAAAAACAGAAGTGGTGGCTACATTTATAAAATTCAGATCTATAACTGGACTTACGCTATCCTGCAATGAAAAAGTAGCTGATGGGACTTAGGTTGCTTCTCTTTCAGGAGCATAAACTTTTCATTTGAATACTAAAAATTTTCCAATACTGTCTCTTTTTTTTGATATGGCCATATGAAACTCAGGTAAATCAAATGAAGGGAGGATGTGTGTGGGTGGCATTTATTTTCTTGAAACCTGCTCACTGAAATCCCGTGTCTGGCTATATTGCTCAACAAAGCTTGTTTTATGTTTCTGTGAAACAAAATCTATAGGATCCCTTCCTTATAGATTCTGGTAACTTCTGCCTCTCTCCCCACTTCAGGTGTCAATGTCTAAGGAGTTATTAGTCAAAGGTTGTCACTTATTTCTTCTTTTGACAAGTGGCCCCTTCGAAGATGACACCTCTGCTGTGGCCCAGGTGGGACTGCCTGGGAGGTCCATGTGAAACAGGGTTGCTCCATGGCAGTGACATTGAGAAGCAGTGGAACCTGTGAGCGGTGGTCCCTCATGGGAAGTCCCTTGGCCATGAAGAGTGTGTCCTCATGCAGGACTGTGCAATCCCGATTTCCGGCCCTTTCTGTGCTTTCTGACTTGTGATATAAGCCGTTTACTCCTCCGTATGCACCTTCCGTGCTGCACCATCTTCATAAGTATAATGAGGCTGTGTGACCTTAAATGGAGCTTCCAGAACTCCGAGCTAAATACTGCATACCGGCTCTACAAAAATTAATTACCTGACGTATTTGTTGTCATAACAGGAAGTTAGCACAATTTCCTTGAATCATTCTCTTTTGAATATGCTGGGGTTTTTTCCCTAGTTCTGAGCCTGTGCCTGACTTGTACAAAGGAGAAATGAGTCACACATGTAACACACTGAGGAGAAAAAAAGTACATATGATGAGGGCCAATGAAGTATAAATTCTATGAAAGGCACGGAAAGATCCCAGCAGCTTAAGGTAAACTGTGGATTTCTAAGAAGTGGATTCCATCAGATGTACTGAAGTATGGGTGCCTCATACTTCCCTCAAGTAAGCATGGCCCAAATTTATGACCACTGTGCCATGGGAACTAAATATCACCAACTTTCTTTACTTTTGAGTGATCAATGCCTAAAATTCTCCACAAAATTGCTGTGGTACCAAATCAATATCTACAATGGGTTATGCTACTTCCTTCAGATACAAAAATAAAACTAACTGAAATGAAGAGATGAATAAAAGAATCTTTTATATGCATTTGCTGAGCAGCCATCCTGGATAAGACACAAGTTCTTTCATTGCAACTAAGAGGGGCATTCACTCAAATATTGAAACATCCTATGTTAATTATATTATTTAGCAAACAATTTATTTTTACAAATTCCATTCCATTCCAATTTATTGTAGGTTTGGCTCTTGATCGTTTTTATGGCTTTGATTTAGAAGATCTCACCTCAGAGCAGATGGAGTTTACAACACATGTGATTTTGTATCACAGAGACTTAAAACATAGCCTCAGAGCAAAGCATTTCCAGCAAACTCAGATATAATCACTGTGCTTGGCTTAACATGCTATACTGAAAACCAAGATGATTTTATCCAGTTAAAGTGTTTCAATTTTGACAGCATTTCCTGTGGGTGCCACCACCTCCTGTATGGATTTGTTGATGACTCCCCACAACCCCTCTCATTTTCTGTGTTTCACTGTCACCTTTCTTGTTAGAATTATCTGTATCCATAACCAGCTCACTCTCCTTCTCCTACTCTCTTCCACAGGGGTCTTTTCTGTCCCAACTGACTGACTGATTTTGTTTCTGTCAAGGTCATCAATGATATAGTAGTAAATCCAATGGAGACTGAAGTCCTCAGCTTGTAACCTCCAGAGAATCAGCACCAACAGTGACCCTGGATTTGCCTAACTGCCATGGCCTTAGCTCTACGTTTCCTTCTGTGCTGTCACAATCCAGTTTCACTGGCATCCAGTGTCCAATAAGAAGTTGTTATTTCAATGAGGAATAAATATGACTTCAGATGTCCAAGAGAAGGCAAAAAATAAAGTGAAAACTAAGTAGTTCGCATTTTTCTCATTAAATGAAAAACTTGTGGCTATGGCAATTTGTCAATAAGGATGCTGCTTATCCTATAAAATCATTGTTATTTTTTTATTGTCCATCTTGGGGATCAATGAAAGACCATTTCTTCTATGAAGTAACTCGGATTCCTCTAACACATCAGATTGAGCTTTATTTATACTTTTGTTCATTATGTTGGCACGAGGTCTCTTTGTTTCTATTTAGCATGTCTGAATGGTTTGTTATATAACAAGTGTTTACAATGTACCCCTGGAAATACTGCAGAGAAAACATATCCCTCCCTATACTGCTCTCAGAAAATGTTTGACAGATACATGCACTCAGAAGCTGTAGAATAAGTTTTAAAAAAATATCCCTTTAAAAATTTGAAAGCTAAATATATTGATAAGTATTCAGGTGCACTGGTCTCATTATTCTATGCAATCAAGTAATTAAAGGTAGCAGTAGTTTCTTCTCTATTTAATAGATGAAACATGATGGAAAATTTCAAAGCTAAAGATTTGCCAATTTTATACCTTTTAAATAAATTTTTAAAAGTTACATTTTTATGTGGCATCTTACTTAGTTGTTACTATGCCAAAGAGACATTTATTTTAGTAAATACCATTGTATTACAATTGTGCAAAATAATAGTACAATTGCCTTGTATAAGTACAGTATTTCAAATGATTTTATATTTTGAGAATTCTATTATTTCTCTGAACTTCAACAAACCTTTAAAACACATTATAATTTATGTGTTTTTTAGTTTCCTTGAACTGGGTAATGACACAATTAGAGAAAAAGAAGCTTTAACGGCTTTGGATTAGTGTCACGGTAGAAAGCACTGCCACACTCACAAATTAACCTGGGGCTGAGAAGATTGTGCCACATTCTTGACATTTGTCATTAAAGCAGTTTATTACTTGCATGACTCTTCTCACCCATCTATCCCTATCCTTATAGGCACTTATAGAAAGTAAATATCAATTTTTTAAAAAAATAGAAATGTTTCCTATTACTTCCTGACTCTTCTACATGTTATTTTGATTGTAATTGATTTATGTAAAGTAATAAAATGGTAATCTCCACTCCAAGCCATCACCCTCAGAGCGTGGATGATCACAGGGCTCCTCCACGATGGTGGTGGGTGGCAAACCTATGGCACTTGTGCCACAGTGGCCTGTTTGTTATCACTGAAAGCTCCAAAAGGTGCGCCTTCACTGCTGTAGGACATTTGCTAACACTGTGTGTTAGCAAATACACTGAGGAGAAAGAAGGATCTGCAGTTTGGGAGTTGTCGGCACACAGACAAGCACAATGGTCATGGGAGCTGAGGTGCGCAAGGTGTCCTGAGTCATACACTGAGGATGGCAGGCAAACTGTTGGAGGAGAAATCAGTGGCAAATGAATTGCTGAAGTCGCTCTGCCAAAATGTCACAGCGGTTCCCTTGGGTAGGGCTCCTTCCGAATATGAGGTGAGAACTGGAGTCCGTGAAAAGTAGTAAACAGAACCTTCGGTTCAGGAAAAACATTAGTTAACTTCCAATGATGTAGGGCTCAAAACATATGCTGTATCTTACAGAACAAGAGCCATCCACTGCAGCAGATGGAGTAGCTGGTACCTAAGTGCTGGCTTTGGAAACGCGAAACACATATTCAAATGTCTGCCTTGCATTCATTATCTCTCAGAGCATGTCCAGGTCACTTGTGGTCCCTGACATTTGGCTTCTTGAATAAATGCATTGGCACATTTAAACCCCGTACAGAGATGGAATTCCCTTGTATACTTGCAATATAAGAGCCCAGTGTATTGGGTTTGACCTGAGTAACAAAAATTTAATTTTTCCATTTCTCTTATGGACTCTGTTAAACCTACAGGATCACTCAGAGACGTTTCCATTATGTGATTTGTCCTTCCTTCTACCCAACTCCATCACGTTGTTCATTTGTGGCTCTGATATAAAGGTTTTTACTACCTTGTTAAGAAAATTCCCTTATTTGTTAGATAATGGTGTCTAGTTTCTCTCTTTACAATTTTCTTGAAAACAAGCTTTTCCGATAGGAAACAGACCCAAAACACCCTGACTAAGGCTAACGTCGGTCCTGCTGTCGGTGTACATTGAGCATACACCTAGCTGACTTAAGAGTTCACGGGTGCTCAGGATTATATTGCGTTGCTCAATATGGCATGTCCCCATTTCCACTGACGCTCCTCCTCCCCGCCATCCAATGCTTCTTGTTAGTGTTCGCTCACTGTGTCTGTCATCTCTATTTACAAGCCACCTAAACCAGTCGTTGCGGAGTCCTCCTGGTCTGTTCTTAAGCCATCTGCTTAGCCACTAAGACCTGTTTCAACGCCTCATCAGTTTTAGAATCTTCCCTCCTTCTAACTGCTTTAGCCCTAGTTCCGTTGCTCATTATTTCCCGACTGAGCGCAGGAAAAGCGTTACAGCTGCGCACTTGTTCTTCCCGCTGTTAGTTCCCGCTTCAGCCCAGAGCCAAAACGAGCCGTTTACATGGCGGAGCGCATCTCACTACTCCCAGCCTTGGAAAGTTCTACTAGTGTTTTTTCCATTTTCCAGCAGCAAAATAATGGAAATGCCGGGTCACTGGCGGAGGTCACTACCCCCTTTCCAGGCCGCTTTCTTTTACTTTAGACTTTACGCCGCCATAATTTCAGGTAGACTTTACTTCCCCGGGCATACACTGTGCTATGTAATACTTCTGTTTTTAGTAAGCTGGTACCCCTGCTTGGATTTTCCATCCTAATTCTTCTCCTCTTAGCACTTCGCAATATTTCACGCTCAAGTACAGGGTTTCTCCTGTAGAAAAATGCTTGTGAATCCCTAGATTGGCCTGTCTCACTTCTCTGTTCTTCATAGAATCAAGTATTTGTAGAATTAAAAATATCAAATCAGAGGTGGAGAGACTGTGTTTGCAAATATTTTTCAAGAAATAAAATTTTCTGCATGATTATTAGCAAAACAATTTGTAACAAAAGAGACTAACTCATTTCAAATCTTGCCATATTATGCCAAGATCAGTTGCTGGGTCTGAAGTCTAGATATTAAGACAGGGTTTGAGACTTCCCTGGGGAAATCTGTACCCAGAGGTCAGCTGATGATGAGCACATGATGAAAATGGCATATAGATGTTTCACGTCTGGTTCATTTCTATATTCTCAGCCATCACCAAAGCTTTATTCAAGAGTTATTTAAAATAACCTGCAGGTAGGTTTTATTCTTCTCCCTATGCAATGGCTTTTTTAAAATGACAGATTGTACTTAATAGGAATGACTAAATGCAAGTGGTTTTCATTTATTTGTTGACAGGTAAAGACTCTTGCTTCTTTTTTCAAGAGAGTCAAAGAAATTCACTGTCTATTTCTGGAGTAAGATGAGGTAACCACTCGTATTTGCTAAGTGCCATCAAAAATAAAATGATCTATATAGTCTGAAAAACATTTGTGTGAATTTTATGTACATTATATATATATATATATACACACACACACACACACACACACACACACATATTATATATCACTTGAAATAATTTAAGTAGATATAAATCACATCCAGGCAAAATATGAGCACATGCAATGATACAAAAGTATGAAAGCAATTTTGAGAGGAAACGAGAAGAAATAATGGTATAAGTATTGTTCTGGAATGAACAAGTTTTCTTTTTATATTTTGTATAAAAATACATTGTTTGTATTCTGTTGAAACTAAATCTGTTCAACTCACCTTCATATAACCAGTCAGCAATTCCATTAAAAATAATTCCTTCTTTTCCAGAAGATGTCAGTCGCAATGAACTGCTCTTTATATCAGGCCGATAGTAGATATTATTTTCAAAAATGTAAATCTAGATCAGGAAACATATGAAAGAAAGGAAAAAGCTCAACATGTTAGATGCCTATTCTTATTTTGATATCACAGAATAATCACTGAGTAGTTAAGTGTTTGATTATTGCCTGCTTTCAAACATTTTATTTAATATATATATTTGTATTTTATTCTATTATTAATGGCTTTTCTCCCAAACATATCAGCATCAAGTGGTCATTTGGAATTACAGGAAGCACTGGGTACCAGTGCTTTTAAATTCACAGTTTCAGCAACAGTATTTCATCTGCTTACTAACATCTCTCCTATACCACAAAATTAGCTTGGCTATAAAGTAACATTTTCATGCTTAAGAGACAGATAACTGAAACTAGATAGCATTTTAGTAATAACCAGCTGACTGAAAAGCTTCAGCTGAAGGTCTTTTGCAAAAATACATTTGGTGATCTATGAAATAATACATACTTAGAAAAATCTCTGTGATTCTGTCCAGCTTGACTCCCAGATTCTTTTATAATAAGAAGCAATAGTAAAATGTCTTTGAACTGTGAGTAAAATATACTTCTGCATACACCATTTCTTTGCAATTCTTTCTTCAATAGCATGGCAGTAACAATAACCTTGTGCCTGAGAGTCAAAGAGTTTCAAATACTTTACAGAGTCTTCCAGAACACAGTCCACAACAATAGGAACAATGACTCCACACAAAAGGATCTGTCTTTGTTGCAGATAATTTGGGATAAAATTACTTGTAATTCACTGTGCAGTGTCTTTAATGTCAAATGCTGAAACTTCTTCTCTGTGTGCTCTTTGACCCTTCCATGGAACCACATCTCCCCTCCATATGGGAAGTCAGATTGCTGGTTAGATCAAATGCCTTACTATGGAGGTGAAGGATGGTCTAGTACCTGAGTGTTCAGCATGCTCTATGATCATACATACAACAGCAAGGAGGGCAAAAACAAGAGCTTTTGAAAGGATTATCTAAGTAACTGCAGAGTCCACAATATTTAATCTAGATGTGCACTGTGGTAAACAATCCTAATCTCCAGAAAACTTCACTGGTATTTCATTTTGCTTCTGAAGATTTCTTTTTTTGTCTGTCTGAGACTGGGTCTCTCTATGCAGTTCAACCTGGCCTTCAGCTCATTTTGTAGTCCAGACTCGTCTCAAACTCACAACAATCCTCCTGTCTCAGCCTCCCAAATGCTAGGATTGCAGGCATGTGCCACCACGCCCAGATAATTCTAAAGACTTGATGCCAGTCTGCCTAACTACTCATTCTACCAATACATATCTTTGATAGTATGGGCAAGAATACCAAAATGCTGGTGCAGTGGAGTGCTCAAAAGCACAGACTCGGCAATGAGGAAGTCTAAATTTAAAATCCTGGTGACCTTGGTAATTTTCTTGATTTTCTGTCTTTTAAATAAAACGTGGGTAGGAATCACACACAGTTTACAGATCTGCTGTGAATAACCAATAATATAAATGCAGAATACAGAACACATATGGCATTACTGAAGACAAGGCTGACTTCACACAAATGCACACGGTTCGAAACCCGGAGCTCGTTGTAGGCCGCACAATCTAAACCAAACCAAGACCTCTGCTGCCCCCGCCTCTCTGTCAGTCATCCTCATCTACGGGCCAGCGGTAGAAACTACCCCGGGGTCTGCGTTAGCACCGCAGTGAGTCCCCCTAGAGTAGCACTGGGAGAAGGAAGAGGGTTAGCAAACGCTATTATTTATTTGCACTTCAATTAAAAAAGAGTTCAGGTGATCACATATAAACTTCTTACTGCAAGCATGGATCACTTTTAGGCAAAAGTTTGAGAATTCTCTTTTTGGTGACATAATAATGGATGCAAGCCAGATTTAGTACTTTCAGAGTCCCTAATAACTGGGCAAAAAAAGTATACTTTTGTTGTAGCTGACTACAGCATATGCTTTAAGTCTTTTACACTATGTCTTCTTTTGCCTTCCATACAGGTGCAGAAAGTCTTAGAGAAAATCCCTTTTCTCTGTCTGAACCTTCTAATTGGACTTGTGAGCAGCTGCATTCCACACTCTCCGCATCTAGTCCACCGAGGATGTTTTTAGGAATAGGGATGACTTCATTCAAGTAATGCGGTCCCGAATTGTCAGCTTTGCAGAGAGATGGAACCCTAAGTCACGATGATTAATAAAACCTCCACGACTTCAGCAGATGTATAAATTATCCACAACTATTGACCCGTAATTACACTTATATTTGAAGAACAAATTGGATGATATTCAGAGTCCATACGAAACTGACATCTGCTCCAGTGTGAAAGCACAAGCAATATGGAGCCAGAGCGCCGACGTCCTCCCCGGGAAAGATGGATGACGCGAGAATCCCTGTGCGATCTGTAGGCCAAAGTATTAGTAGCTGCCTTCATAAAATGTGCGCTCTCAACCCCTGAACCTATCTTCAGTTACCAAGTTTTATTGCAACTCTAACGCTACCTTGACAATTTGAGAGGTCTTCATTTCCTGAAGTACTATGTGGGCTCTGTGATGAAATGAAAATGCATCCAAATGTCACTGTCAAGTCTGTAGCCAGATGTAAATCACTTGAAAATATGACAGACATTCATGTGTTTATCACCATATAACTAATTAAACTGTCATAATATCTTCACAGCATTAATCATTTCTTCAGTGAGCTATCTAAACAGCGTAACACATAGAAACAGATAGCTATTTGACCAATTAACTCCTAAATTTATAGAACATACCATCTATCCAGCTTGTGAAAAATCAATGTTATTAATGTACCTACAAAATAATTTTAAAATGGTAAAATCAACAAAGAGAACAGGAAGACAATTGAAATACAAGGTTAGGGCTTATATATAGATGCTCCTCCAAAGCCTCACACACTCATAGGTGAGGCCTTTAGGAGTGACTGGACCGTGGGTTTGTGATATTAGATCATGGATATGTGATACTGGATTAGTCCACTGACTGATTTAGCGTAGTTCTGGGTATGGGTAATAATTTTACTGAAGAGGGAAAACACACCCTATGTGTGGTTTAGCACCAAACAGCCTAGATGGAATAAGGTAAAAAAGAAGAAAGAACCTGATGCTTCCATTGTGTCATTCCATAGACTGTTTCTCCTCTGCTATGCCCCTCTGCCTGCTGCCTGCCTAGGAGCCTGTCAGCTATCAGCTGAACCCTCTCCAAACTGTGAGCTAAAATAAATCTTTCCTCTTGACTTGTATGTGCTGCATGTTTTCTCTCAGCAATAAAAAAATAACTAAAACATACAGTGTGCTAACCTATGGTGTTTGGAAATGTGTCATGTTCCACTAAATTATTCTAAACAATGTGTTAGTCAATACTGTCCATTTAGCAACTGCCTTGACACACTGTACATTATTGAAAAGCTAGAGTTTTAAAGAGCCAATTTTTAATTTTCTCCTTTTTCTTCCTTCTGCCACAATCCAAATTCTCTAGATGTTAAATATATCAGGAACTGGATTTCTAGATGGGGAGACAATGAACCAATTCCTTTGTATCCACAACCAGCTCAAAGTGGACATGTAGCAAGAAATAAATATTTGATATTAAATATAATTAAATTTGGGAAGTCAGAGTAATACCAATATAAACTGTGGCTGATTCAACAAGTGAAAATAAATGAATGAATTCAATCAATGAACTGTAATGTCAGTGGATGTTAACTCAGGGTTAGCGTAATACCATATTTGGACTGACTTTTGCTTTAGCTTTCTTTCTGGCAAAAATGTGCAACTTTAAAAAACGATCCCAAATGACGGGTATTTCTCAGAATGATATGGTGAACTTTCCTTAATATTGTATTGCATTTACGTAGGAATTGTCTTCATCCATTTATCTACCGATGGACGTTGATGTTGTTTCCACTCCCTGGCTATTGTGAGTGCCACAATGAAAATAGGAGTGCTGAGACTTTTTTGAAATCCTCATCTCAGTTCCCTGGATAATTTTTCTACATTTTAGGCAACCTTTTTCTTTTCTTTGTTTTGATAACAGGCAACCCAACAAGTATGAGATCATAACTCATTCTTATCTGGATTTGCATTTCCCAGTGATGAGGGACCACATTCCATCTGTGAGTATAGCTCATATATTTGTGAGGAAACTACCAACAATGGTATAAATGATCAAAATGATACAGAAATTAATCTGGCACAGAGGTTAAATGAGGTGTTTTCCTAATCTAGAACAGAGTTCTTCAAGGATGACACTATCATTTAACCCAAGAGAATTATTTCTTGTGGAGGACTTCCTCCTGAAGTATAGAAAACCTAGCACCATCTCAAATATTGTGTGTGGGGGAGTAGTTGAGACTGAACTCAGGGCTTTCATACTGAGATATATCCCAGCCCATTTTAAAAATTTGAGACAGGGTCTCACCAAATTGCTAAGGGATAAATTTGTGATCCTGTTGCTTTAGCTTCCCAGAATTACGGGATTACAGGGTTGCACTAACAGCCCCAAAGGAGTGGTTTACATCTAGATATTCTTGCATCTTCTCATGCTCTACTAGGTGGGGCTTTTGTGAAGTGACTGGATCCTAGGCATTTGATAATGGATCAGTGGATTAATTCTTGAGTGAGTTTACAGCTTAGTGTGATGTGGGAAAGTTGAAACCTGGGTCACTCGGGCCGTGGTCAGGAAGGGTCTATTTACCCCACCCTCTTTGATATCTCTCTGCTTCCTGTTGCCATGTCATAGGCAATTTCTCCTCTGCCATGCCCCCTTGCCATGCCACTCTGTCTGGGAGCCAGTTAATTCTGGACAGGAACTTCCACAAAATGTGAGCCCAAATAAGCCTTTTCTCCTTTAAATTGTATATCTCAGGTATTGTGTTCTAGTAAACAAAAATAAACTAAGACAAGCCAGCTAGCAACTTTGACTTCTACATTCAAAATGCCAGCAGCAATCCCTCCCTAAGCATGACAACTAAACATACCTCCAGACACTTCCATATGACCACTGGCAAGGAAGAAAGGTACAAAATTGCCTCAAGTGGAGAACTGTTGATTTAGAGGTAAATAATTTCTGGCATGAACATATGCTCCATAAATTAAAAAAATTAATTCTTCAACACATTAAAAGCAAATGTGTTTTTTTTTTCAACTTTTGTTAGTTCTATACATGTTTGCAGTCCGTAATAATTGCATTCCTCGGGGGGAGCTGGTACATGCACTTAGCGCATGTTAATTCTTCCTTTATTTGCTTCTTACTCTGCCCCCCTTTTCCATCTCTTTGCAGTTCGTTGTTTGAAAGAGCTTTGCCAAGTATCCCTGGAGTTGTAAAAGTTGATGATGCATAATGCTTCTGTTCAAAAAGATTATAACTTATGTAAAAGACAGGTAAGGAAGAGACATAAACTCAATGTTAAACTCAATGGAGAAAAGATGAGTATTACATGGCTAAGCCAGGAGTGGCAGGTACAGATGGGTGAGTTGGTCCATAATGACTTTTAAACAGACTGAATTTGCACTATATCACAAAGAACGAGGAGTAAGATTCTATGGGATTTAGGAAGAATGAAAGAAGAAAAAAGTCTATGTTGAGGAAATGAATGAGCTAAAACTCCAGCCTGACAGCTGTAGAAAAGTTTGGAGCCATCTTAGGTAGCCTATCTATACATCCATGGTTTGATCAAGTATAAGGAAATATTTCAAAAGTACCTGGTGGAATTAAATACTGGATAAGGGAAATGAACCATTACTGGCAGAAAGAGAATTCCAATAGTCTTCTTAGAAGTAATCAGGGACAAAGACTAACACTTGTCTGCACAGCTGTGTGTGAAGGGTTTAGGTTTGGAAGCCGATGTTTTAGACTCTTCTCTATGGATCATTTCAAGATTCATCCATCAGGGTCAGTCACTGCAGGTTTTTGGTCTTGTTGTATTCCCTTCAAATCAGACACCGGCCCAGACTTTTGTACTATCAGAACCTGAACTGCAGACAGCCAGATCCTGGGTTTCTTTAGCTCCCAGCCCATCAGTCACATTCCAACCTCACTATAATGTGGAAAACTTGGACATTTGCTTTGCCAGGAGCAGACTTTGATACTCAATTGTATCAGCTTATCAATCTCTTTATGGAGGCAACCTTTTTAAAAATAGTTTAGTATGATATTATTTGGAAATAAATCAGGCATGTGAAGCTTGTATAGGGGGTCAGGGCCACTATTCAGGATGGATAATATTGTTTTAGTAAATAGGGAAGTTTTGTCATATTTCTAGCAATAAAACATATAATTTTGTATATAATGCTTTTATAGGATTGAAAGATCTGAGAATAAGTGGCCCTAAATTCCATCATAAATTGTTGACATTTATAGTTTCTCAAAAAATTCTAAAATATTTAGGGCATATTCTTTTAATATATCTCATTCCATTTAACATTTAAGAAAAATTCTCTTCTCTAAGCAATATGTAATATTCTGTTCTAAGAAACACTTTTAGGAATTACTCTTTATCTTATTTATATTTTTTATACCAGGAATTGAATTCAGGACCTTGCACTTGCCAGGCAGGGGCTTGGGCCACTGAGCTACATCCCCGGCCAGGTATTACTCTTTAAATTCTCAATATGAAAGCTTATGAATAAAAAATTCTTATTTGATTTCTGTAACTTTAATATTTTCAGAAGTGGAATGATATACCCAAAACCAAATCACATTGGTTTTAGAATTGTTAAAATGAACTATAGTGCCAATAGCCAATGATAAATGTTGCCAATTTCATAGAGTTACTAAAAGTGCTGTGCACTGCTATCAGGAAGGTAAATTGGTACAAATGCTTTATAAATGTTATCAATAGACTTTCCAGAGCAGGATATACACACACACACACACACACACACACATACATATACATATATATACACATATATACACATACATATATACACATATACATATACACATATATACACACATATATACACACATATATACACATATATACATATATACACACACATATACATATATATATACATACACACACATATATAAAAATGAATAGAGAGACCTCACTCCATCTTTCTTATACTTAAGAAAAAAAATATATAAATCAATGAATAGATAAACAGATGGGGAGAAATATAGATGTCTGCATCTGTGTGACACACACACATGCATATATACTCATAACAGTGTTCATAGTTGTAAAAATTGCAACACCAATATGTTTACAAATCAAGGTGGTAATTTCCATTGGAAGCAAACATTTACTGGTAAACAGCAGAATAGAGGAACTAAAGGCTTTCAGCCACGAGCAAGACTCTGATTTTGTGCCATGTATATGAGAATGTTCACCAGGATCATTTCTGTTTACTTTGTTGCAGCTATGCTAAAACAAATTGAAATCCAAGAAAAAATGATATGTGGATATTACATCAATATACAAAACTCATTTAAAATATTAGTATAATGATTTTTATCAAAATTTCACTGAAAGCTACAATGCACTATTCAATTTTACTGTTGAAAGGTACCATTTCCTTCATTTGTCTATATGATAAATCTGTGGGTCCATTTAGAGAGTATAGAGTAAAACTATGAGCACAAGTTAAATAGTTTGATTACCTCTGCCATTTGGCCTTTAATAAATCTCTCTGTTGGTTATAAAGTACTGCTTTCAGTTCACGACAGGCCCATCCCTGGGATGCGGAATAACTCATTCAAATCATTCATGTCACCTTTGCGTCAATATCTGACATTCCAGAAAGAGTCACTATCAGCGAACTCTCATCCTTTGACATTTGCAATTATTCATATCAGGATGCTCTTTGAAAGTTCTTATTTCTTAAAACCTTTACAGAATATGATGCATTTTCAAAAAGTAAAATATGTCCCTTTGCCTTAAGTTCATAATTATTTAAATCACTTCCAAATCCCAAAGCCTAACCTTTTATCCATGCTTTTTTTTAGCAAATGAATACCAGATAAAAGAGTGAAGAGACAAAGCCCAGTCAAGAATATAATATCAGCCTGACTTTTAACAATGTCTACAAAACTCATTTAATGTAAGTGAAGATCTTGTAATGAACAGATCATTTTGATAAACAAAAATACTAATAAGCATATTTATGGACTCTAGTAAATAAAGTGGAACCCACAGAACATAAAGTCATTAATTTTATTACTAGTACAGAAACTTCCTTAGGTAGCAATTTATCGTGAATAATTGAGGAGGATCTTATGTACTACATGGTTCATTCATAGTCTCACCTCAAAATCTCACTTCCTTTGTTCTTTTAATTTTTCCTTCATCATTTCATCTTCTTGCCTTATTTCCTTCTTCTAGCCCGTCATCAAAAACAAAGTATTACACACTAGGTGCAATGCAAAGCCCTGAGGCTACAATGGGAAATAATATAATATCTCATGTTTAATGCGACTTTTTAGTATGAACACATGCAAATTAATATAGATATAGTGAGTAATGGAAAATAAAACCAGTAGAGGAGGCCTTTGATTTATGGAAAAGGTCACAGCCTAGTGTAAGTGATGACAATAGAATGTGAAATGGAAAAAACTAAAATAAAAGCGTTTCAATATTGATGAAAAATATACAAGAAATACCTAAAACATGGAGCTACGCTATATTGAATTAAATAACAACTTTGTTATCTGAAAGGTCACTTTTTCACAGTCCTGTAGAACAATAACAGTGTGTGTGTGTGTGTGTGTGTGTGTGCGCGCGCGCGCACGCGCACACATGTGCGCACACTGGGGATTGAGTGTGAGACTTTATGCAAACTAGGCAAGTGTTTTATTACTAAGCTACACTTCCAACCCCAAAACTGAGATGTCTATCCAGCACACACTGGATACAATTCTTTTTGTTTTGTTTTGTTTTGTTTTTTGCCATACCAGGGATCAAATTCAGGACCTTGTGCTTGCGAGTCAGGCGCTTTTCCACTGAGCTATAGCCTCACTTGCCAGTCAGGTGCTTTTCCACTGAGCTATAGCCCCAGCCCCAACACACTGGATACAGTGCGGGAAATACGAATTGCTCTTAGAAATATTTGGTCAGTAAAATAACTTCATCTTACTGGCCTTCAGTTTTGTTATATGTTAAAGGAATGATACTAGTATTTTACACAGTTATCCACAGGCCTAAAGGAATCAAACTCATGTTATGGATATATGGTATACCTGTATATAGATATTCAATATTTTAATTACTTGAAACTAGCAGTAACTGTCCATGAATATATGTATATATTTAATCATAGCTTATGAAGAAGCATACAGGCATATATTCTTATGCAGTTGACCTGAAAGGAAGCTTAAGCATTTGAAGATGGCAAGTTATTGATCCTACCCCTTATTTCTCTCTATCAAACACATAGGGCACATTTTTCTTATTTGGCAGTGTAGCATTAGACTTTTCTTTCCAATTTTGAGAATCTGAGTACTGGTGGGCAGGAGAGTACAGAGTACAGATGGGAAGCCTAGTCTTCCATCATAAAGACAAACATTCACACAAAGAATCTCTATGTTAGGGTCCCTCCTGTGACTCTAAATGTGAGGGTAAAGTTGACCACTTGAAACAAAAGTATTCACCAGTGGAGTCTCAAGCCTCCAGCATGGGCAGGAATGAATGCCTGAGGTGTAATTCCGGGCTCAGGTCCCTGACACATTTGGTCACAGTATCCTACTCACATTTTCCTGAACATATTCTGTGTTCAAAAGTCCTGGCCCTTCATGGCTCCTGTCCATTTTCCAGTCCTGGAATTCCAACATCCTTCTTGGTTCTTAGCTTTCAGATATATTTTTAATGAGCTCATTGTCTGTCCAAGCGGGGAACGTCAGTCCTCTACTGTTGCTACTCCTGGAATGTTAATTAGCCGGAAGCTCTTACCATTCAGCCTTCATACCTTCTTGAGTAAGAAAGTCCTCCCGCAGCAAGTATTTGGGGAATGAACTGAATTAATCCCCTAGTTCCCACCTTGTTTGCTCCCTCTCATTCATTAATTATTAGTAAAAATTTACCCCATATGTACTTTACTTAGTTACTGAGGTTAAAATAATTTGTTTTTACATTTCACTTGGAACTTGTTTTACTGTGTTTGAAATAGGGACTCCAAAGTTCTTAAGAGAGTTTCCATGAAGCAAAGTTGAGACAGACTGGAAGAAATTCTTACATGTTTATCACTGAGTTGGTGCCTAATGCTTTCCAGGTTATGGGCGTGCTGATAAGAAAGCAAATTGAAAAATGCAGAATGTGGAACCGGGCTTGGCTATCTTCCACGCACATTTCCCCACAGCTCTGGACTCTCTATCCACTTCATGCAGTGTCGAGGCATCCTTGGCCATGAGTGAAAAAACAGGATTTTTTATTGCAAAACAGAAATATTCAAACTCTTTTATTATATCCTTTGAAAGTCCTGGATACTAGTAATATGACCCTAGAAAAGTAGAATTGATAATAATATTTCTGTGTCCAGAAGTAAATTATTTATTCTGGTTGATGTTATTATGAACTTGAACTTAATTTATCAGTGATGAGTTGAAGATGTGAATCATTTAAATTTAAGCATATTTTAGGGTCCAGACTACAAAGAGTTGGATTATTTTCCTGAATTTCTCCTGTGAAATCCTATAGAATTAGCTATTTGTTATATATCAGTTAACCTATCTGTTGAAATGGATACAATTTTGTATTATCTGCCATGTATGTAGCACTTGAATGCTATATAATCCCATGTCTTGGGAGTGATGAAAACATATAATAGGATTTTAAAATACTATTTGCTGCTTCTTAGTTATTGATGCTTGGTTGTTTACAATAAATTATTCACTGCTCTCCCTCCCTGCATTTTTTATTTCTTACTTCCGTACAGTCCAGCAACAAATCAGAATGTATTTTTGATATTTTCAGTACAACCCTTTCCAACTGAATAAAAAGCCCAATTACCCTACATTACATCAGGAAGAAAGACCAAGGTCAGTTACATTAAAACTCCCAGCAAAATGCACTGTTTCAGCCATATTATTTAAGTCTCCTTCGGTGATCTTTTTCTTAGTAAATCTTTTCCCCTAAATGTGGATTAATGTTTGTACGTAGCTTCCACATTTTTTTTCTCGCTTGCAGATAACCCTGACACACCAAACAGTAAAAGCTACCTCAGGCAGAACGGATAGATACACAGATGGTGGCAAAACACATCTATCAATTTATAAGAGCAAATGATATGATAAGTTTCATACTTAAGCAATGTATGTGCTCACTAGTTTGGTGGAAATACTCTTAAATTTCTAATGAACGAAGTTTAAAGGTGAAAGAAGGTAATAAAAATGTGTGTGTGTGTGTGTGTGTGTGTGTGTGTGTGTGTGTGTGTGTGTGTGTGTGCTATGCCTACAGACGTGGCGGTTACAGAGTTCAAACATGCAGTGGCAGTTCCACTGTGCTCCTACTGTAGACACCATCTATGAGACAATAATAACTACGATATAGCCCATTCATTGAAAACCTCACAGCTTAAAACAAGAAAGGCAGAATAGAGTTCACAAATTTATAAAACATGTCATATCTACAGTATAGTGAAGCACAGTGTGACACCGGAATCCAAGTGAAAGACGTGAGACAGTGTGAATGCAGTTGAATTTGGGAGGGGCAGAAAAGACTTCAGATGAGCTATGGTGTCATAGCTGGTGCTACAAGTTCCAGAAGTCTTCTCTGGGCAGAGAGTTGGTAAAGAACTATTTTAAGTAGAAAATGGCATGAGAGTAAGTAGGGGACACAG